>JAFVLL020022872.1:0-45126 GCA_021397915.2 Tor tambroides | reverse complement strand
CCGAGTCTCGAGTACTCAACACTGCCTAGAGAATTAGATTTTAGCTTCATTTAGATCTTAGTTCTAAGTAAAGATCAAGGAAAAAGCAGAGAAAAGAGAGTATCTACAAACAAAATGTATCATTAAAAGCCTCTTATTTGATTTTGGTTGCTGTTTTGTCTACAGATTACTGTGACAGAGTCCGTGCTCTTCTTGCTGCAGTATGTCTCTGAGGATCTGGACAACCGAGAGAAGATCATTGTGATGGGCGACTGTTGTTACCTCAACCCTCTGGTCCGAAGGACATTTCGCTTTCTTGGTATGTCTTTACAGACAGAAGCGCACTAATTAGGGCAAATGTAGATTTAGACTTTTTTCTTTCCTTGTGCATCTGCGCCTGCAGCAGAAGAAAGGCAAATCGAGATGTCAGATGCACATACAGTACTTGCAAGTTTCTTGTGTGGGGCAGATGATACACTCATGGTTCATGTCAAAGCATTCTCTTAAATTATTTATAATATTTCTTCTGCAGAGAGGAGTTGAGGGGGAAAAGTATGGGATGTTCCTTGCCTTGAAATCAGACCAAAACAGATATTAACTCCCATAACTCCAGTAGATGCTAAAAGCGAAGCATAACCACATTACATTTCAATTAGTGTCTTTATAATATTCACATAATCTTACAAAATCAAGAAAATAGGTTTTACACTTCACAATGACTGACCACAGTGGTGAAGCAATATTGTTTAGTTTTAGTTGCCAGATTGTGGTAGTTTTTAAAAGGCAACGTACAGAAAGATGAATTTTAAAAACCCTCAATGTCCTGAGCGTGAACCCTTAACGAGTTCATCTTGAAACAAACACTGTAATTGTACTAATGCAGTGCAAGTGTTAGAGAGATGTTACATAGTTTCTGCATTATTCCTCCACAGTAAATTCACTGGCTTGTCTGTTATGCTGCTCATCTCACTTCCCATTTAAGTGTGCAATCATGTAGTTTTACGAACCATATGATTACGCTTGAATTTTGTTGTGAGAACAGCTCAGATGAAGTTCAGTGTTGCATTAGATTTCTGGTTAAAAGATGGTCCTCTGGAGCATAATGAATAAGCTTGTTAACGTGGGGACCGACGGAGGAGCTGTGAGAGTAAACTGACAGCGGTAGCGCTCATTGTAAACTAGTTTCAGTCTGCTGCTTCTCCAAGCTCTGCTCAAAGACAACATTCAATGTGACAAAGCTGCCCACGCTTACATTAAGATTTGAGTCCCGTTCCTCTGCTTTCGTGCCTAATATTCTGGTTGTAAAAAATATGGAGACTCACCTAGCACTGAGAATGGGTTGTCATTTTCCATGATGTGATTATAGTTTGGCATCACTGAGCTTTTCAGGATTGGTTTCCTTTTTTTAAAGAATAGGTTACGTTAATTATGAAGAAAATAATGTGCAATTAATCATCCTACTCGCATTGACACTACTGTTAAAAATTTTGAGGTCAGAAAGATTTTTATTTTTTTTTTAAGAAATTCATTCAGCAAGGATGCATAAGATTTCTCAAAAGTGACAGTAAATACATTTAGAATGTTGCAAAAGATTTATATTTCAAACAAATGCTGAAGTTGGTATTCATCCTAAAAAAAAATACCCAAAAAAAGTATCACAGTTCCCACAATAATTTTAAGCAGCACAACTGTTTTCAATACTGATAATAATAAATGCTTCTTGAGCACCAAATCAGCATATTAGAATAATTTCTGAAGGACCATGTGACACTGAAAAAAATTCAAGTTGAAAATTCAGCTTTGCCATCACAGGAATGAATGACTTTTTAAAATATATTAAAATAGAAAAGCGGTTGTTTTAAATTGTAATAATATTTCACAATAATGCTGGTTTTACTGTATTTTTTGATCAAAGTAAATGCAGCCTTGATGACCATAAGAGATTTCTTTCAAAAATACAAAATCTTACCAACCTCAAACTTTTAAACAGTAGTCTGAATTCCATAAGTAAGACTGAGATCCTAGATTTGTGTCTTTGTGTTCCTCCAGGTGTGTACGCATTTGGTCTCTTTGCCACAGACATCTTTGTAAATGCCGGACAGGTGGTAACGGGAAATCTGTCTCCATACTTCCTGACGGTGTGCAAACCTAACTACACAGCGCTGGGGTGCCAACAGGTGGTGCGTTTTATCAGCCAACAGGAAGCCTGCACGGGCAATGAGGATGATATCTTACATGCTCGCAAATCGTTCCCATCCAAAGAGGCGGCCATCAGTGTTTATGCGGCTCTTTATGTTGCTGTGAGTAAACTTGACATATACACATACACACAAAAAAAGAGACGGGTCAAACTCTGATTCTGAGTGGTTTCTGATTCGTTCAAATTCATTTTTTAGTCTAACCAGCAAAAAATACATGGAATTCAAACCTGAAGCCATATGCTTTGTGGTTTGAAATTTGCAATTTGTGAAGGCTGTTTATGTACAAGTTAAATCGGGGGGGGGCAATCTGTACTGTAAATAAGGGACAGACAGAATATGGAAACTGATTATTTTAAACTAAAGTAGAGCTAAGAGAAAATTAAAACAATAATTAAATAGCTTAATGTAATATTATATGATGTATAAAATAAATAAATAATGTAATATGACCCCTTTCTAAAGCATATACATGGCTTTTGCAAGTGGTGGTGGGTAGACTTTATAAAAGCACAGTATCTTTAATGCTTGAGGGCACTGTGTCCTACTTAATGTTTAGTCTGTACATTACTGATTATTCAAACTGACATTGTGATTATGCTTATCTTGTAAAATTGTTGTCCGATTTAAGATTTTAGAAAGAGCATAAAAGGATTTTGCTCTAACACCCCTTCAAATTCTAATGAAAGAAGCCTTTTATCCATGCTATAGTATTGATCCAGGCAGGAATTAGGTTTCATAACATGTTTTTCAAAAATGGTACCACTTTTTATAAGCATAAAAAGCATTTTTCCATTTTTCTTGAAGTCCAAAGGCTTGAAGGCCCATCCCAGCTACACAACACTCATTTTGGACACAGAAAATTGATTTTCATTTTCCATCAGTTCTGCTGAGGTCTTTAAGTTGCTTTGCCTCACTCTCTGATTTTCGGTCATGTTAACATCCGGGGTGATCTGTAAGATTTAATACAGGGGTGTCCAGTCCTGCTCCTGGAGGGCCAGTGTCCTGCAGAGTTCAACTCCAACCCCAATTAAACATGCCTGTATCAGCTAATCAAGGTCAGGAGAACTTCCATTGGAACTAAACTCTGCAGCACACTGGCCCTCCAGGAGCAGGATTTAGCACCCCTGATTTAATGCAATCCAAAGCTTTGTAGAAATGCATCTAAAAAGTCCTGAGATCAAATTCATACAACATTAGATCCACAGGCAATGTCACAAGTTAATGTTACACAGCAAACATCACATTTTTGTGCAATGCCAGAAATGTCTGTAGCAAGACATGAAAATAAATAAATAAGAATCATATAAGTACATATTTCTCCTAGCAACCTTGAAACCTTAATCATGCCAATCAAATGAATTACTCAGCATGACTCCAGTCATTAAATAAATCAGAAATGGTTTACATTCCAAGTAGGCATGTTTTAATGCTAACAGCCTCAAGGCAGACGGTAAAAAGTCCAAATTGCTCTTCTAGGAGATTAATTTAATGGGTCCATTGACAATAATAAAATGAATAACTTCCCTATAGACAGAAAAAACTTTCATCTGTCATATCCAAATGGCATTGTGTCATATCGTTAGAGGAGAGGAGGAGAATCAATAGATCTAGCATGCCTAAGGGCTGCTGTGTTACTTAATTACCTCATTTTGGCTGTGATGGCTTTTTTATTTTTTTTTTTCCTGAAAATCAAAACTCTGTCACTATTTACTCATTCACCCTTGTTCCCATCCAATTTCCTGTTATCTTTGTCCAGTGTAGCACAAAAGTATCCAAAACTATGATGGCCCAGTAGTGCACTACACAACGAAATCTCCTCAACACAACAAAATCGCCACAACACAACGCATAGGATTGTGCTGAGCTAATTTTGCTCTGTTGCGGCTTGTTTCTATTGTGTTGTGCTAATTTTGTTGTGTTGTGGCTTGTTTCTGTTGTGTTGTGACTTGTTTCTGTTGTGTTGTGCTAATTTTGTTGTGTTGTGGCTTGTTTCTGTTGTGTTGTGACTTGTTTCCGTTGTGTTGTGGCTTGTTTCCATTGTGTTGTGCTACTTTTGTTGTGTTGTGGCTTGTTTCTGTTGTGTTGTGACTTGTTTCTGTTGTGTTGTGCTAATTTTGTTGTGTTGTGGCTTGTTTCTGTTGTGTTGTGACTTGTTTCCGTTGTGTTGTGGCTTGTTTCCATTGTGTTGTGCTACTTTTGCTGTATAGTGGCTTGTTTCTATTGTGTTGTGCTAATTTTGTTGTGTTGTGGCTTGTTTCTGTTGTGTTGTGACTTGTTTCCGTTGTGTTGTGGCTTGTTTCCATTGTGTTGTGCTAATTTTGTTGTGTTGTGGCTTGTTTCTGTTGTGTTGTGACTTGTTTCTGTTGTGTTGTGCTAATTTTGTTGTGTAGTGGCTTGTTTCCGTTGTGTTGTGGCTTGTTTCTGTTGTGTTGTTACTTGTTTCCATTGTGCTGTGGCTTTTTTCCATTGTGTTGCAGCTTGTTTCCATTGTGTTGTGCTAATTTCGTTGTTTTGCGATTTGTTTCCTTTGTGTTGTGGCTTGTTTCTGTGGTGTTGTGCTAATTTCATTGTGTTGCAGCTTGTTTCCATTGTGTTGTGCTAATTTCATTGTGTTGTGGCTTGTTTCCATTGTGTTGTGACTTGTTTTCATTGTGTTGTGCTAATTTTGCTGTGTTGTGGCTTTTTTCTGTTGTATTGCGGCTGGTTTCTTTTGTGTTGTGGAGATTTCATTGTATTTTGCACTACTGGGCCACCGTACAAAACCTCTAAAATATGTCAGAACACTGAGAAAGTTTGCATCTAGCTCACATTCACATTAAAAAAAATAATTAAAAAAATCAGTCAAGTTCAATGAAACGAATCTTCATTTCTGCTTTTGACCTCAAAAATGTGACTTTTGAATAAGATAAGAATGATTAATGTCAGGGTTTCTGCAGGTCTTGAAAGGGCTGAATATTTTTGTTTGAATGAGATGATGTTTGAAGAAGTTTGTTTGAAGATGAGAATATTTTCCTTACTTGGTCTAAAAAAAAAGTCTTAAAAAAACTTAATTTTACCATCATAAAATCTGCAGAAACCCTTCTAATGTTTACACTCTTGTTTACGTATTTGAATTTTTAAATTATTGTAATTGGAGTATATTGGATATTTAATTGCACATTCTTATATAAACTTAATTTTCAGTTTTGATTATCTTTGCCATCATCTAACGCTCACTTAAAAATAATCTCTAAAAACACCACTAATAACTTGGTAAAACTGTTAAATGGGATCTTTAGCTAATCTAAATATCGATTTTTCCATTATGTACATTATAATGTTGTGAAGCCTAAATCCCTTGCAGCATTAAAAATGATTGATTTGAGTTTTTAGTGTTTTGTTTTAAACCCGTTTGGTATAAAATTATAACACTGACCATTTATCGTTAATTGGCCATAACATGGAAAGAATTATCAAGCTTATTGCACTGGCCAGAATTTTAATTAATGTATCCCTTGACCCTATAAAATGTGAGCTTTCTTAGGATTATAAGGAAGCTTGGACACCTGTCTGAATGCTGCTGGTGCTCCTTGCTCAAGACATTAATAGTTGTACTTGATCAAATCCTCACATTGAGGTGAATGCCAGACCACCCCCCACCTTCCCTCTTTCCCCAAGGCTTGATTCAGGACAAAAGCAAAGCAGATTGTCTTCAAATACCACCAGACTAGCCTTCAAATGCCACCCTTCCAGTCAATGCCAATGCACCTGCAACAACATCAGACACATTCAAATGTTTACATACACTGATCAGAGTAATTGGTGCATGTTAGCATGCAGTTTATTATAGTGAAAGCCACTGTTTAAACAGTTAAATTGAAACCTGTGTTTTCAGACAAACATGCCCACTCGTGAGCAGGGAATGAATGAGCTATGAAAAGCGTTTACACAGTGGTTAGGATGAAGATGTATTACAGAGTGCTCTGTTTCCCCTCAGATGTACATCACATGCTCGGTGAAGGCCAAAGGGACACGGCTGGCCAAGCCGGTGCTCTCTCTGGGGCTCATGTGTCTGGCCTTCCTAACTGGGATTAATCGAGTGGTGGAGTACCGCAACCACTGGTCTGATGTCATTGCTGGCTTCATTATCGGAGGAGCCATTGCTGTCTTTATGGTGAGGACACTCACTGATAGTAAAGATACAAATGCAGTTCATATGCATACTTACATGATTATGCATACTTAGAAATTCAGATGTTGATCTTATTGAATATTTACATATGCAAGCATTGAGTGATTTTAATAAACTATTTGTACTTATTTTGTGAGGATGTTTTTAATTATATTATGTTTATAGTAATACTGATACTACATAATACTACATTATTGTTCAAAAGTTTGGGGTGGGTACGATTTTTAAAATATTTTTCGAAGAAGTCCCTTATGGCTGCATTTATTTGAACAAAAATACAGCAAAAACAGTAATATTGTGAAATATAATTACAATTTAAAATAACCGTTTTCTATATTAATATATTTCGAAATGTTAATTATTCCTGTGATGGCTGAATTTTTAGCAGTCATTACTGCAGTCTTCAGTATCACACGATCCTTCAGAATCATTCTAATATGCTGATTTTGTGCTCAAGAAATATTTATTATCAATATATTATATGTGACCCTGGACCACAAAACCAGTCATAAGTGTCAATTTTTCAAAACTGAGATTTATACATCATCTGAAAGCTGAATAAATAAGCTTTCCATTGATGTATGGTTTGTTAGGATCGGACAATATTTGGCCGAGATACAACTATTTGAAAATCTGGAATCTGAGGGAGCAAAAAAATCAAAATACTGAGAAAATCACCTTTAAAATTGTCCAAATGAAGCTCTTAACTATGCATATTACTGATCAAAAATTAAGTGTTGATATATTTACAGTAGGAAATTCGCTAAATATCTTCATGGAACATGATCTTTACTTAATATCCTAATGATTTTTGGCATTAAAAAAATGGATAATTTTGACCCATACAATGTATTTTTGGCTATTGCTAAAAATGTACCCCAGCGACTTAAGACTGGTTTTGTGGTCCAGGGTCACATATATATATATATATATATATATATATATATATATATATATATATCAATATATTACCGATGTTGAAAGTTTTGCTGTTTAATATTCTTGTAGGAACCATTTTACAGGATTCTTTGATTAATTAAAAGTTCAAAAGAACAGCATTGATGTTTTTGTAACAATGACAGTCTTTATTGTCACTTTTGATTAATTTATCACATCCTTGCTGAATAAAAGTATCATTTTCTTTTTTTTAAAGTACTGACCCCAAACTTTTGAACAGTAGTGTATGTTACATGGATAATGTATAGTATTATGCAACATTGTTGCTTTTGAGTTTACTCATTTTGTGATTCATAAAACATGCAAACAAAGTTATATAAAGGTTATATAACATGATATGCACAAATCTAAGTGCCTATAAAGTCACAAATGATGTGTTGCAACTCCTGTTTAATCTGATCTTATGTAACTTTACCTATCGGGCAGATATTTCTAAGCAGTGTTGGGAAGTGGGGATCATCAAAAAGTTTGAAAACACCTGATTTAGACAAATTATACTTAACAAACATCATAGTACTGAATAATTTAATAGTGCTTTAACAAAACTACAAGCTTTAATTTCTGTTTAAATGCCTGGTAGACTTGAAAGTGCTTTACTGTACATATTTTTTATAGTACACATTGCATCTTTACATGGAGTTTGGAGGGATCTGTGGCACTGAGTTGCCTTCAAGACATTTTAAATTTAAAGAAGCCACATAGCAGCAAACTGCTGATCTCATGCTGGTTTGACTTTTGCCCATCACACACCCTGCATATGCCTGCATACTAAGAGAAAAGGTTTCAGATGTGTTTAAGAAATACATATAAAATGGGTGTTATTTATATGGGAAAAAACACGAATCATGAAGTAATGTTTTATACTGAAGAAGAAATGTGACATATGGCTAGGTAATTAGGTCAGGCCACAGGATAGGGCACATGTGTAGCTTCCTCTTCACCAAAATACTACAGTTTGTGCTGTGCTGGGCATACTGTTGTATAAAGAGTGCACAGTGAAGATGAGAAACCCATTGTGAGCTTTAGAGAAAGGTCACACATCAGCTCATGCCTGCTTGCCTCACATTAGGCATAATAGCATTGTGAGTGAGTTTGTGGAAGTGTGGATTTTTTATTTTCTGTGGTGCTGTAGTCATACTGTACAAGATATGCACTGACCTATTTCTGCTGTTAGGATGGTTTGGGGGAGGGGGTGCAGGGAGGAAGGTGAATATAACCATCAAACTCATGGTCAGATTAAATCTTATAAAGCATCACATCATCAGGTGGCAGTAAAGGGGAACAACAGTTTGTGCTTAAGTAAATGTATTGCAATAATCTTGCAAATGGCTGTCTCTTGATTCCTTAGAAGTTTGTTTTGCAATGGGCTCAAAAGTAATCTTTTTTCCTGTTAATGTTGTTGGGAGAGTACTTCAGATTTTACTTTAGCTTTTATATGTGTCAGCAAAACATATTTAATAAACAAGAGGGCTGTTAGAACATTAGCATCAGAAGTTCATTGGTTGAGGAAATAGTTCCAAATTAAGCTAAATCAGAATATCTTTGAGCAATACACAGTAGTGGTGTCTGATTCCTGAATGAATCAGTGTTCAAATTAGAGTAAATGATTTAATGATTCAAACATAGATATTATCACTTTTTCTGGTTCTAATTTGAATCAATTGATTGAGTAAATGATTCAGTGACTCACTCATTAAGAAAGCCACTTGTTAAATTCCTGAATTAATCAGTGTTTGAATCAGAGTGATTGATACAGTAAGAGTATGTTTTCTTGACAAAAACCTACAGTGTAGCTACATGACAGCTATAAATACCTAATCACTTTTTCTGGAAAACAGTGCATATGGTACAAAGTATTATTGATGCCATTTCAACTGATACTACAGCTGATACTTCTTAAGTCATTCAGTAACACTATACTTGGAGGCTGTTTGTATAATGTGTTCATAATGTATGTTGTAATCCATTATATTTTTCATAAATAATTGTAACCAAAGTTAAAATGTGTTATAATTAATATTTGAAGGTTTGGTTTTTTGTGTTTTAATGCATTAGACTTTCTAAAGGTGTAACAATTATATAAATAATATAAAAATACTGTCTTTATGCTGTTTCTACATTCATTTAAAGATTGGATGTGAAATTATTGCAATATAAAAGTATATTTAAAAACTTTAATGTTATGTGGAATTAATAGTGATTAATCACAATTTATTTCAGAAAAAAATGCGTGATTAATTAGTTACTTTTTTTAATCCATTGACAGCACTAATAAAAACACATACGTGATCAACAAAATACAAAAGACAATGACAACACAACACTCTGACACGAGTGACAGAACCTCTCAGACTGGCCCAGTGTCATCTTTATTGTTGAGCTCTGCTGCATAAGGTTATAAAATGGTAAGGGCAGCACACATAGAGCAGAAAATTAATTCCTCCATCTGTTTAGTTCAATTTAGGGCTCCGTGAGTGAAGAACGCCCTGAGATGTCCTCTGCTGAAGCCCTCCCTTGCGTTATGCTGCAGTCTTGCAGCGGCAGAGCATTGCCTGTAGTGTCTCATTGAAAGTATTCATTTTGGTCCGATAATGGATGAATCTCCTCCAGGACGTGAACTCGCATGTTTCCTCTTCCCAAAAGAGCACAGAGCCTTTTTACTTTGGGCAACAAGTCATGCGAGCATCTTTGCCCTTTCAAGACTTACATAAATCATCATTTACAGCCTGAGAAGCCATACATGTGTATGTGTGCTACAAAAAGCCTTTCAGAGGTGTAAAACTTCCCTCTTTCCTTTTGTTTTCCCTATGGGCGCTCTTTTGTTAGGTGGTGTGTGTGGTGAAAAATTTCAAAGGGAAGCCCTTACTGAGTGAGATACCGCCGGAGGAGAGTGTGTCCAGTGGTCCCATGATCACTCAGCCCAGAATGGAGAACACTATGGAGAAATACATAGCATCCCAGGTATTCAACCACAAGCATTTACGTACACTAGAATGTACACCAAGTGCCAGATTTACTAAACAGGGCAAATTAATTCCATAGAAGCGCCAATGGGAGGGGAATATTCTGCATGTGATTTGCTGACAATGCGCACATTAAAGAACACAGACGCAGCCAGATCATTTCCATAATGACCAGCGCAATCTACAAAGAGCAGCGCAAATTAGCACCTGCTTTAAGACATGCTTTTTTGGGGCGTTAAATAATGGCGCAAATACCAGTAATTTGACGAGCGCAAACATTAGTGATTCATTTTAATACTTTCCTCCCATCAATTTTGCGTCTGAGTGGGAAACTCCTAAAAATGCATATTCAATAATGTCAGGTGCAAAAATAACTGTGTCCAAGCCTTTTCAGCATTAATTCTTCACTGCTCGTCTTTAGTAAATCCTGACAGTACTATTTTAACGCCAAAAGATGGTTTGTAAATCTGGCCCTAAACCACCTCATTATTGTGGCCAGTTTCTATCTAAAATGACATTATTAACTGTACACAGTTAATAA
This sequence comes from Tor tambroides, assembly GCA_021397915.2. Classification (NCBI taxonomy): domain Eukaryota; kingdom Metazoa; phylum Chordata; class Actinopteri; order Cypriniformes; family Cyprinidae; genus Tor; species Tor tambroides. The sequence continues at coordinate 34,314 of JAFVLL020022872.1, read as the reverse complement.
AAAAATTTCAAAATTTCAAAAAAGTTTTATTTATTTGTGGAATTTACTAGAAATTTCTTAAAGAAAATTGTTTCAAAGTCATTTTTTTCCCAGTGTATTAAGGCCTGTTTACACAAATAATGAATGTTTGGTGCAAAAATTCAGTCCACTTTTTGGGAAGTGTTTGGGAAATGTTTTCAAACAGCAGTTCAGATTTTTATCAAACAACACAAAAAACAAGAATATAAAGACACTAGACAGCTGCTTCTGGATTCTTTCTCTGATATTCTCTGTCACTTAACAAAATAGTCCATCCGTGAAGTCATAGTTTTATGTAACAGCAGCGGCTCTGGGCATGTGACCAAAAGCATGAATCTGATTGGTTGGCCAGTTTTCTTCACAGTGCGATGGAATAGATATTAGAATAAAAATCTTTAATACACAGGATTTTTGCACAGATTGTTTGACAGAATGCCTTTAAATATTAAGCCCTGTTCACACCAACAACAATAACTGTAAAAATAAAATTCAGTTTATTATAAGTGCATGCAGCAGTTACTTTTTGCAAGTTCTTTGAAGGTGATGGATTCTGACTGACTGTCAATCTTTTTTTTCATTCATCAGCTGGAAAAATTCATTCTGAAAGTGATTCTAGCAATATAGTTCCTCTGTGTCATTATCATTTTAGTTGTGGTGTGGACTTTGCTATTCTCAAAAAATTAGAACGATTATTAGAACTTTATAGTTATCATAGTTACCTTCCTTGGTGTGAAGGGCCTTAACTCTAACATAGATGAGCTTCTTTCATATGTCTCGTACAAGATCATTCATTCACACTTCAAAAATTTGCAAAACAACATGTCAGCTTTATGTGGGTCATCTTATGACTTTGCCTGTGGCGGTTTTCAGTTTGCAGCATTAAAATTTTTAACTCTTACTGTATGGCTATGAACCTTAAACAGTATCACATGATTTGGTAATGGGGCTTAAAGATGAAATCTTGAGGAATAACAGCTGTTTGATAAACAGTTCTTTCCTTTTAGCCTCTTCTTTTTTTTAAGTACTAAACTCAATCTCGGTTCAGTTACTTTTATAGAATAATAGAATAATAAAATACTTATGATGACAGCCATCACATTGAACAGCCTTTGGACACTGAATATTATGTTCTGAATGTTAAATGTTCTTCTCTAATAAATCCCATTATTTCTTTTCAGTATGTTCATTCGGCTGCTTTGCCTCAGGCCAGAATTTCTTGTATCTGTGTCCCAAGAGATCAGAGTTAGTCAGTGGGTTTATCTTCCAGTCTCGGAAAAAATAGGCACATCCAGCTGACTATATCACTTCTACATGCTGCTTCTGAGCTAAAACGTTGGATTAGACATGCACACCTTTTTATTGTTGTTGTTTATTTCCAGATTTACATGAATATGATCTAAACTCCCATGTTTTCCACATCACCATCCATCCTTAATATACCTCACTGTCCACAGATCAGATGTACACTGCTGATTGTTTCAGTATTCAACAGCATTGTTCAGCAGGGCTGCCATACAATATTCAGCAGTTAGTCGGTCCCCTTGAGGTCATGAACCCACAGTGTGGTAGCAGATATTGTCGCCTTTGAACTCCATTATGCACCACAATCAACAGGTGTCCCGTCCATCTTTGATTAGTAGTTCAATATAACTTCCCAGGATTCATTTTGGATTCATATAAGGGTGAGCCCAGGGTCTCAATGAGGCAGTTCATCAAGATTATGTGTAAGCCTAAAACATATACACCTGCAATGCTTGGCTAGCACTCACACCACACTCGGTTATTTCAAGGCTACGTCATTAATCTTTAAGGTAGTTATTACTTACTCTCACAACCTTAGAAAAGTGTGCGCCAGGTCTTTAACATTGCAATGAAATGGAGGAAGAAAAGCAACTCACGTTCAAGTGACTTTAACACTCCTTGAGTTTCAAACACCGAAAATATTTAAAAATCAATTTTTAGAGCAAGTATCAAATTCCTTTATTAGTCAGGTTTCAAATGGTTTTTATACCATTTTCAAGAATGATTTAAATTAAAATCAAGTATACATGCATATCTTAAGGAATAGTTCATTCTTTTATATGACTTTTTTCTTCATTATGATATTAGGACGGTTGTATCACCCTGACATTTCTGAACTGATGCTGAGAAACATTTTAATTCAGACATCAAAAACATGGTCAGCATGTCATATTCTACACCTCATATTCAAATGATTGTATGTATGAATTGCATTAATTTAACAGATTCAAATGAGTGTTATGTAATTGACCTAGATGTTAAACTCTATTTTTTGTTTGATTTTCAGAATCCTATCACCTATGCTGAGATCACATGACAGTGAAAAGCCTACTAGCCAGAATGCTGTGGATAACGTTGCTGCGACATGTGATAATGTTGATATGTGCTATTTTTACACTTCTATTTTCAAGTGTGTGGAAAAAAAATGTCAATACCTTGTTGTCCTCCTTTTAACTTTTTTTTTGAAAATAGGGTAGGGTTGCATCCCTATTTTTATACAAACATATTACTGTTATAATTTTTTTGTGGGTGAATATGCAGGGTATGGTGTGAATGTGGAATTACAACATGATGTCCAATGAAATGTATGACACATCATGATGTACAATTTACAACTGTGAGTCCATTATTGAATTTTGAAGAGGTTTCTGACTGACAAGAATTATTGTTGTGTTGATCCTCATAGAAATCAGATTCTTATTTTATCTTTCTGCCTGCCAAAACATATCACATCAACACATTTACAGAGTTTTTCTTTTCAGAACAGCAAACCATTTCAGTGTTGCATCAGATGTTATTCTACTGTATGTATTTTAAAGCATGTTTAAATAGACAACAGGGTTTAGTTATGTTACAGTCATGAATTGTGATTTGCTACTTGCTAGTGGAGACAATATTGGTGCAGGAACATTCTCATTCTAGAGAGCATCTGATTGGTCAAAACTCAATGTAGTACAGGATGAATCATCAATATTTTGCTCAGTTTCCAGGAATGTATAGGAATATGGACTTTAAAAAAAAAAATCAAATTTTGAATTCACAGGGTCTTTAAAGTGGGCTGATGTGGGCATGAGGTGATAAGCAGAAATAATGATTTTGATTTTGGTGTCATTATGGCAGAGAGCACCTTGGGCAGAGCTGATGAATTTAATTGTGACTGGCAATTGATTACAGGGCTCACAAAAGATTAGATGCTCAAGCTTTTGCCCAGAGAGGCTGCTAGGTTGTGTATGAAGGACTGCTTTGTGTGCTTTAATGTCGCCAATGTGTGTGTGTATGTTTGTGCTTATTTGTGAGTCTGCCCTTGATGTCGCCTCTGTGAGAACGCAGTCTCTAGAGGCTTAGAGAAGGCCGTTTGTTTTCTTGGCAGAGCTGGAATAATATCTGTACCTGTGAAAAAGAGAGAAATATGGAGATGGAAAGAGAGAGAGGATGGACCTTCATTGAATGGAAAACAATGTATCTCAGTGAGTTGACACAGATTTATGGCAATATTTGCATTTGGATACATTTGCGATTTCACAATCATATGTGTTTTTATTGTATCAAAGATCGCATAGCATCAAAGGTCTGCAGTGTTTGGTTGAATTTACATTCTGCAGAGTGATTTATACACCATACTGAGCATATGTTTGATCTCTCACTGGCCAGTGATGAGATTTGATTTTCAAATTCATGCTTGAATACATTAAATATATTGTCTCGTAATGATGTAAATCATTTATCCAATTCATCTCAATCATGTAGTACTACTGAACATCCTGAACCCTTTTATGTCCACTGTTTGTCTCGTTAGTTGATGCTTTCATCATGGAAAGCTTGTGAATATAACTTTTTAGAGAGATTTTTGGCTGGCTCACTGAGGGATTTGTAAGGCACTCTTTGTAAAGCTGCTTTGTGATTGTGAAAGTGCTATATAAATTGAATTTACAATTATTCAGAAAGAGCTACTGCATTACCTGCACATTGACTTTAATTCAGGGTTATTTCTAGTGACAGCTGTGTGATTTTCTTTCCCCCCAAAAGGGTTTGAAACAAATGTGCATTGGAATACGATAAGCATATACGTTTGAGATTATGTTCCAGTCAACTCAACTGTAAGATTTTGTTTTTCAACAAGCTTTTAAAAAGTTGGTATACAGTATAGGCTTGCCTTCATATTTGGTTTACAAATGGATTAGGTGCTCAAAACACAAAAGTTGTGAAAGGAATTTGATTGCGAAAAAGCCTGAAATGTTTGTATAACCATAATGTATATATGATAGACAGCTTGTGTTGATGGTCTGCCAATGACCTCAGAGACTGAACTGTAAAGGAAAGCAGTTTTACCCTGAGATGTCAAACAGTAATAAAATATTTACCCTCAGACTCACTGTCACTCTGTATCTTTTATGTATGATGACTGTATAAAATTCTGTGATTTAAATTTTTTTTTTTCTCATTTTAGATTTGTAATTTACTGTTGTGAAAAAACAGCACAATATTCAGTATATATCTTATATATGCATTTGCTTTTATCTTATCACAATTCAATTCAATTCTTATATATTTATGCATAGTAATAATATTGTTTTTAATATGACAATACCTAATGACAAGACCTAATGCAGCGACAATACCTAATATGACAATACCTAATGCAGCGGCTACTCCGGGTCCAAAAGACGGTGTTTTTATGTCTGTTAGTCTCGTCTCCTCGTCTTCAAACTGTCTCAATTTATCGCAAAATCATCAGATAAACACACGGAAACACATCTACGATCGACAGAGCCTTCTGGAAATCGGCAGAGTGTACAAACATCAGCTTTCGCCTTCGACTACCGAGAAGCTACGAGGCCTCTGTCTGCTGCTGAAGCCGAACCCCGAGACCGCGGCCTCGCCTACTGACGCTACCCGCACAAAGCGGCGACGCCGGCGGTGTGAGAGGGGACAGAAGCGCGGCAAGCGCGGAGGTATAGACGGTTTCATCGGGCGCACGCGCCTGGCCCTAAATTAACTTCCGGTCTGTGTTTGTTTATCGGTCTGGCTAGTGGTGCCGGCTACAAACGCAGTTAAAGTTAAAGTGATGAGTAATGAAGTTGGGCTCAAGTTGTTGTGCTGTAGGATGTGTTTCCCATACATTTATTTATTTGTGGTGATCCGCCACGATATCAAAACTGACCGATTTTCCAAAAGGCTTTGTTGAATAAACATGAGCACGTACTGCACATTTAAAAATCAAAACGAGGCGCAGGTGTTTTTATATCACTGTATTTCTGAAGGAAGACTGTCTTTCGAAAATTTTCGATGTAATTTTCATTTCATCTTGCATGTTATATGCCTGATGAAGCAGCGTTTGTGAGCTCAGCACTGCTTTGTGTACAGCCGTTACCGGGGAAACCTCTATTTCTCCGCTTTAAAGCACCTCCTGCTGGCAGAGAATGAATTTGCATTTCCAATAAACCTGTCTGATTTACGCAGCAAACATATTTTTTGTCAAAGTAATCTACTGAAGGGACTCAAGTTAGATTATTGATTCTACGGAAGTCTACCGGAAGTTAAGTTAGGGCCTAAGCGCACATGCACTTGTGCGTTGTTTATGTTGTTGCTGGAATGAAACCGTCTATACGAGCTAGGCTAAGGCACAATCCCACTAAACCAGCGATTCCATCCTCATGCTCTCAAATGTTCGCTCTTTGGAAAACAAACTGGACTTAATTCAACTCAGTCGGTCTACACAGCATGAGACAAGGGACTGTTGTGTGTTTGTCTTCACTGAAACATGGCTAAATGACAACATCCCGGACTCCGCCATTCAGCTGCATGGGCTAAACTGCTACCGAGCAGACAGAGATTCCTCACTGTCTGGTAAGACTCGCGGGGGTGGCTTGTGTGTGTACGTCAACAAAGAATGGTGTAACAACGCTGTGGTAGTGACAAAACACTGTTCATCACTGGTGGAGTTTATGTTTGTGAAGTGTCGACCATTCTATCTGCCCCGCAAGTTCACAGCCATTGTTATTGTCGCAGTTTACATTCCCCCGTGTGCAAACGCTAAGGACACGCTTCGCGAGTTGTACAGCGCCATCAGCGAGCAACAAACAAATAACCCCGACGGCTTTTTCATCATAGCCGGTGACTTCAACCACGCAAACCTAAAGACAGTTTTGCCAAAGTTTTTCCAACATGTGAACTTTGCAACAAGGGGAAATAATACACTGGACCTTGTTTACACAACAGAGAAGAACGCGTATAAGGCTGAACCCCACCCCCACCTCGGGTACTCAGACCACATCTCTGTTATGCTAATCCCAGCATATAATCCACTTCTGAAACTCGCCAAACCGGTTCAAAAACTCATCACAATTTGGCCAGATGATGCTACCTCAACACTACAGGACTGCTTTCAGTGCACAGACTGGAACATGTTTAAAGAGGCAGCCACCTACAACAACCACACAGACCTACAAGAATACACTGAAACAGTGACTGCTTACATCAAAAAGTGCATTGATGATGTGACTGTCACCAAGACCATCACCACACGTGCAAACCAGAAGCCGTGGATGACAGCAGAGGTTCGTGGGCTGCTAAAGACCAGAGATGAAGCATTCAGATCAGGAGATAAAGCAGCCCTCAAAACAGCAAGAGCCAATCTGTCCTGTGGCATCAAAACTGCAAAACAGTCATATGCTCAAAAAATTAACAGTCACTTCACAGACAGTAGAGCCTGTGGCAAGCCATTCAGACCATCACTGACTACAAGCCCCCGCCACAGGCCTGTGATGATGACACATCCCTCCCAGATGCACTCAACCACTTTTATTCACGGTTTGAAATGCAGAATGACACACCTGCACAAAAACTGCCCACACCTCCCAACGACCAGGCGCTCTGTCTGTCTCCAGCCGACGTAAGGAAGACCCTATCTAGGATTAACCCACGCAAGGCTGCGGGTCCTGACAACATACCTGGCCGTGTACTGAAAGACTGTGCTGCACAGCTGACGGATGTCCTAACAGATTTATTCGCTGAGCCAGGCAGTCGTCTCCACATGTCTCAAATCCACAACAATCATACCGGGACCAAAGAAATCACCTGTGTCCTGTCTAAACGGCTGCCATCCCATAGCACTGACTCTATTCATGATGAAGTGCTTTGAGAGGTTAGTCATGCAAAAAATCAAAACCAGCATCCCAAACCCACTCGATCCGCTCCAGTTTGCATACCTCCCAAACCGCTCTACGGACGACGCAATTACCTCCACCCTCCACCTGGCTCTTACCCACCTAGAAAATAAAGACATGCTGTTCATTGACTTCAGCTCGGCATTCAACACAATAATCCCACAACAGCTCATAAATAAACTAAACCTACTTGGCCCTTAACAATTCCCTCTGTAATTGGATCCTGGACTTTCTAACCGGAAGACCTCAGTCCGTGTCGGCCGCAACACCTCCAGCACTACCTCACTGAGCACAGGTGCCCCACAAGGCTGTGTGTTCAGCCCGCTGCTCTTCACGCTGCTGACCCACGACTGCACTGCCAAGTTCAGCTCCAACCACATCATCAAGTTCGCTGATGACACAACGGTGGTAGGTCTCATCAGCAACAACGATGAAACGCACTACAGAGAGGAAGTGGCACAGCTGGCTGAATGGTGTGGCACTAACAATCTGTCCCTCAATGTGGGGAAGACAAAGGAGGTTGTGTTGGACTTCAGGAGGAGGAACTCCGTTGACCACCCCCCACTGACCATCGACAGCTCGACTGTGGAGAGAGTCAGCAGCACTAAATTCCTGGGGGTGCATGAAGGACCTCACTGGACCACAACACCATGTCCTCTTCCAAGAAGGCTGTGAGCGCCTACACTGCTCCGTCAACTGAAAAGAGCAGTCTCCCTCCACCCATCCTCACCACACATTCTACAGGGGCCCTGTGAAAGAGTGTGCTGACCAGCTGTATCACTGTCTGGTTTGAGAACTGTAGTGCAGCGGGTGTAAGGCCAGCGGACAGTGAACTCACGGCACAAAGATCATGATTGCCCCTCTCCCTATCCATCTGGACATTTTTCCTTCTTGTGATGCTTATTAAAACCAACAGCATCGTGAAAGGACTTACCATCCCTCCACAGTCTGTTTCAGGCTCTTGCATCAGGAAGACAGTGCACTGAGCCTCCAGGTGCTCAGCCAGACTGCTCAGCACTTTTCCCCCAGGCTGTGAGGCCCTGAACTCAAACCACCCTGCCCCCTCTGACCCCATGCAAACCCCTATCTCCTGAAACATGGACCATCCCCCTCCAAACGCCCCCAACCTTACCACAAAAAACAGACTGTATGAAACTTTTCTGTGCAATTCAAGTGTGCATTACCCAGGTGGTAGAACATATTTTCAAACCACCTGTGGTAACTTTACTTTCTCTCTATCTTACTAGACACTTTTCTACTAACAATATTATACAATCTACAAAGCTCAATTATATATAATATGTTTACATGTATTTACAACAAATCATTTTGTACTGTTCCCCAGCTAACTTCTTGGCTCACAATGTTTTCTTTCTGCACATGTACAGTATTTATGTGAGCACTCTACATTATGGTTGTATAGTTTGTATTTCTTATTCTTTATTTTTTATATTTTATCTTTAGTTTGCATAGGGTAAACCTTTATATACAGTATATTTAGTCAAAATCTCAATAATTTGGGACAGTTGTGTATAGGTTTATAGTGTTTTACTTCATTGTTGTATGTCTGTATTTATGTAGCACCGTGGTCCTGTGAGGCACGACATTTCGTTCCACTGTATGTCCCCACATGTAGCGGAATGACAATAAAGCTCAACTTGACTTGACTTGACTTGATGAGTAAAAAAAATACCTGAATTACCTGCTACATGTTAAAGAACATAATGGCATGCACAGGCTGCATGAAAACTTTTGAGTGATTATTTCTGAGAAACAGAAACGACTCGATTGACTGTACACTCTTAAAAATAAAGGTGCTTAAAAGGTTCCTCACAGCCATGCCATAGAAGAACCATTTTTGGTTCCACAAAGAACCATTCAGTCAAAGGTCCTTTAAAGAACCATCTCTTTCTAACCTTTTTATAATCTGAAGAACTTTCTTTCACCACAAAGAACCTTTTGTGAAACAGAAGATGTTAAAGAGATGTTAAAGGTTCTTTATGGAACCGTTTAGACAAAAAAGGTTCTTCTATGGCATCGTGAAGCACCTTTATTTTTAAGAGTGTAATAGTTTATCAGTTCAGGCAGAAATGAGTTTCGAAGGCGCACCGGAAGACAGGTAAACATATCCAGAAGTCATTTGCAACTGCATTTATAGTTAAAAAGGTGTTATTCATGGAAATAAAATGAGCATTCTAATGAGGTTTAAAGTAGAGGCGCTATGCGAATTTGAGTAAGAACCACTAAATTTAACTTTACGCGAATAAAAACTAGTCTATGAAGGAACTCCTCTAACCAATGGGTTGTATTGTTGTTTACATTGGTGTCCATCATTCATATAAAAACAATATATCTTTACAAAAAAATGTTTAAAGGTTGTGTATATTAGCTGACCTAACACACATTGGGAAGCCTGATGATCAAGTTACACACACACACACACACACACACACATACATATGAAGAGTTCAGATGCAAAAGCCTCTAAGTACGTCTAACGTTTTTCTTTAAAATTAGCATTTCTTTCTGGCTACTATGTATAGCTTTCTCTGTAAGTACTGGTACTTCTGAATGGGTTGAGGCTGGGATTTAGCGCATTTGAAGCGAAAGTACTTGATGAACATATACTATGTGCGGAGAGCATTCACTCATATCATTATATATATATATATATATATACTGTATTTCATCCAGCTAGCCTGAACTGTTTAGCATGCAGCAAAAGAACTGTGAGATCAAAAACTGGGATGTTTCCAGATCTTGTTAACTAGTTTCTGTTTCAGTAGTAGCTACTTAAGTTTTTTTGATACCTTCCAATGTTTTAGTGTCGTTATCATCCATTTCAGTCAGGGTGGCCTTTATAGGGATGACACACACCACTAGAAAACTGTTGGAAACCTCAAAGAACATTATGCAATTCTGAGTGTGCTACACACAGGTGAGTGGGCTGGACAAACCACCTGTAGAAACATACTCTTTCTCTCTCTATATGCACCAGACACTTTCTTATAAACCCTCCATGTTACAAGGACTTAATAAGATAACACAAAATGTTTACTTGTGAATGGACCACAAATCATATTGCACTACTTGTGTTTACTTGTGAATGCACCACAAATCATATTGCACTACTTCCTTCTTAACCTTAAATACCTCTATTGCACAATATCATGTACAGTTATTATGTAAGTACTTGTATAGTCTGTCTTAGGTTATGTGTATGTATAGTCAACTGTTTATAGTATATTGTATAATCAGATTACCAATTCAGTAAGTTAGCTATTTACGTCTAAAAACTGTTCTTACATCTAGTGTTGTATGTTTATATTCATGCTTATTTATGTAGCACCGTGGTCCTGCGAGACACGACATTTCATTCCACTGTATGTCCACACATGTAGCGGAATGACAATAAAGCTCGACTTGACTTGATGTTCTTTACATAGCTCAAAATGTTACATTGCTAACAGCTCTCAGTCTGTATCTGTCTTCCTGACAAAAACAAACATTCGCAAACATCACATGTGATAAGAAATGTAGGAACATGTTGTTCTCGGGAATGTATGCTGTGTTTGTTCTGGGTTTATCAGTTCTCTGGTCATGTATCAGTGGCTGTCCAAGCATAAGGATGCTGGAGTTCAGGGGTCCTCCTAGACTTCCTGCTTTCATCTCCTCCATTAATGTGTGGTGGGTGAGTCCCGTCATATTCCCACCACCTCCCCTCTGCCCCATTTACAGTGCAAGTCTCCCATGGACAAAATGTAAATTAAAAATGCATTGGATGTTTCGAATGACATTTCAGGAACTCTGTACCCAGGGGGAATCTATCTTGATTTCATTTCTGAAGATTTCATTGAGGCTTCTCATAAAATGAATTTAATTCAAAGGAAGGGCATCGCAAGGGCATGAGTCATTGTCCAGATAAAGGAATGCAGAACACAGTGCATTAGATACTGAGATATATTTTAAAAGAAACTTATTGTAGTATATTTACATAGCACAGTTTTCATATTTACACTTCACAGTGATGTAATCTCGATCTATTTTAGTGAGCTGTGGTTTAAATTCTTCGGGAAATTGTATACTTAAATATCATTTTGGGGAATTTATCACATAGTACGACTGATACTTAATACTTGTACTTTTACTCAATTACATTTCTAAGAAAAATAAATACTTTTAATAACTTAAATTGCATTTAGACTTTCAAAGTACAAAGAACATTTCAGCCATCATATATGAATTTTTACTGTTCAAAAGTTTGAGGTTAGTAAGATTTTTTTAAAAAGTTTTTAAAATAAGTCTCTTGTGCTCAACACGGCTGCATTTATTTGATTAAAAATACATTCATATAAAGAAGGTTCTGACAAGTCTGGAAAAGAAGGACAAAGAGAACAAATAAAATTGCATACTTGGAAAAAACAAAACAAGTTAGACTGTGGTATACTGAATTTCTCTGCAAGATCAGAAAAAGTTGCAAAAACTCCAATTAATAAATCAGAAAAATATGAGAGGCCTCTGTTTTTCCATAGAACATGAGCAGAATCTAAGGTTGAAGGTAGAAATGAATGAATATTGCAAATAGGGCCAAAAAGAGAAGCAGCAGCAAGTTTAAAATGTTGTCTGAATTGCCTCCAAATCCTGAGAGAAGTATAAACAACTGGGTTTGTAGTGTACTTTGAGAGGCGACTGGACAAAAGAGCACACACCAAGGCAGAAAGCAAAGATGTAGAGCAAAACTCCGCTTCTAACATACACCAGTCTATACGGGGAACATTATACCAGCTGTGAATTTTGCTAATATTTTCTGCACAGTAATAAATCATAAAGTTGGACAGACCAAGACCCCTTTCTTTGATGATATGCCTTGCTTAACCTAAAAGGTCTGCCCTGAAATATATACATAGAAATAGCCGCATCCAACAGTTTAATAAGGACCTACAGTATCTCACAAAAGTGAGTACACCTCTCACATTTCAGCAACAATTTTAGTATATCTTCTCAAGGGACAATACTACACAAATGAAACTTAAATATATTTTATAGTAGTCAATGTGCAGCTTGTACAGAAGTACACATTTATTGTCCTCTAAAAATAACAACATATAGCCATTATTGTCCAAATAACTGGCAACAAAAATGAGTACACCCTAAGTGAACATGTCAAAACTGGGTCCAAAGTGTCAACATTTTGTAGGGGCACCATTGTTATCTAGCACTGCCTTAATCCTCCTGGGCATGGAGTTCACCAGAGCTGCACAGGTTGTTGCTGGCATCCTCTTCCACTCCTCCATAATGACATCATGGAGCTGCTGGATGTTAGACACATGGTGCTTCTCCACCTTCCGCTTGAGGATGTCCCACAGGTGCTCAATAGGGTTCAGGTCTGGAGACATACTTGGCCACTCCATCACCTTCAGCTTCATCAGCAAGGCAGTTGTCATTTTGGCAGTGTGTTTGGGGTTGATATTATGTTGGAAAACTGCCGTTTGGCCCAGTTTCTGAAGGGAGGGCATCATGTTCTGCTTCAGAATGTCACAGTACATGTTGGAATCCATGTTTCCCTCAATGAACCGCAGCTCCTCAGTACCAGCAGCACTCATGCAGCCCCAGACCATGATGCTACCACCACCATGCTTGACTGAAGGCAAGACACAATTTTCTTGGTACTCCTCAGCAGGGCGTCATCACACATGTTGGACACCATCTGAGCCAAACAAGTTCATCTTAGTCTCATCAGACCACAGGACATGGTTCCAGTAATTCATGCTCTTGGACAGGCTGTCTTCAGCAAACTGTTTGCAGGCTTTTTTTGTGAGCCAGCTTCAGAAGAGGCTTCTTTCTGGAACAATGGCCATGCAAACTGACTTGTTGCAGTGTGCGGCGTATGGTCTGAGCACTGACAAGCTGACCTTCCACTTCTGCAACCTCTAAACCAATGCTGGCTGCACTCATGCGTCTGTTGTTTGAAGTCAGCTTCTGCACAGCACGAGGACCTAACTTCTTTGATTGACCCTTGTGAGGCCTGTTCTGAGTGGAACCAGTCTTGGAAAACCTCTGTATGACCCTGGCCACTGTACTGTAACTCAGTTTCAGGGTGTTACTGAACTTCTTATAGCCTAGGCCATCTTTGTGGAGAGCAACAATTCTAATTCTCAAATCCTCAGAGAGTTCTTTGCCATGAGGTGCCATGTTGAACATCCAGTGGTCAGTATGAGAGAACTGTACTCAAAGCACCAAATTTTAACTGCTCTAATATAAGATACACAAATTTGTGTGGTCCTGTCAAGCAGACAAAAACATGAACATGATGAATAGGACATGTGGCTTTGCATGGTTAAACGACGTATCTGTTATCATTTAGGGTGTACTCACTTTTGTTGCCAGCTTTTTTGACAATAATGGCTGTATGTTGAGTTATTTTCAGAGGACATTAAATCTTTACTGCTATACAAGTTGCACATTGACTGCTCTAAATTATATCCAAGTTTCTTTTCTATAGTATTGTCCCTTGAGAAGATATACTAAAATAGTTGCCGAAATGTGAGGGGTGTACTCATTTTTGTGAGATACTGTAAGTAAAAACACTGTGAGGGTCTGAAAAAGGAACAAAAACCTTGGTAAAATATTAATTTTAATTGACTGAATTCTACCAAATAGAGTAAGAGGTAACTTATCCCAACGTTGCAAATCCAATTTAACTTTAGTGAGCAATTTATAAATAATATGTGAAAATAAATGAAATAAATGATAAATGAACTGGCAGCATCCCAGCTGGGATTTGTTTACTGGGAAGCATACACTTTTATTTGGATTAAGCTTATATCCAGAAAAGGATCCAAAGGTGTTAAACACATGCAAAAGATCTGAGACCGAGCCAGCAGGGTTCGAAACAGAGCAAAAGGTCATCGGCATAAAGAGAGACGCAATGTTCTATCCTTCCCCTAACAATACCTGAAAAGAGCAGGGAATTTTTCAAAGCTATGGAAAGAGGTTCTACTGCTAAAGCGAACAAGAGTGGAGAAAGAGGACAACCTTGACAGGTGCCTCTTGTAAAGGTGAAATATTGAGAACACAAAAAGTTTGTTCTCACACTGGCAACTGGAGCAGTGTACATAAGGCAAATCCATGACATACTGTAAAAAGGGGGCCAAAACCAAATCTATCTATTTCACTGGTTGAAGAGGTGAATGTGTAAAAAGTCATATTTAAAAGTCGTCAAATAATTGATGATAATTGTCAACCTCTAATGAAACCGGTCTGATCTTCAGAGATTATTGTAAGAAGACAGGGATCCAGATGGCAAAGCCAGCACCTTAGCTAATAATTTTACATCCAAATTGAACAGACTTATGGGCCTCCAACTGCCACATTCATCTGGGTTCTTATCACTTTTGAGTATGAGTGAAATCGAGGCCTGAGTTAAGGAAGAGAACCATTTGCCAAAGAATCATTATGCATATCTAACTATAGAGGTGCCAGATGTTTGATAAACCTTTTGTAGAAATTCATCAGACAGCTGTCTGGACCTGCTGCCTTACCACTTTGCATAAGCTGAAGACCTTTCAAAATCTCATCTAACTCTTATCAAGGCTTATCAATCCTCTGCTATAGCTGCATCAATGTGAGGAATATCTAGACGGTCTAAGAAACAATGCATTTAAATAAACATAATTAAAGAAGAACTTGACTTAAGTACAAACACGGTCAGTGTTCAGTCTATAAACAACAATATAAATAAGTAAAACAACTATAAAATCTTCTGCAACTTAATGTGGTCTAATTGCATATGTCACATTTCAGGATATTGGTTTCAGTAAACATCTGGCATGTCTAATACAATCTAATATAGTCAGGATATTGAGAAAATGTTCAAGAGAAGATGAAACATGTTACTTTGAAATTAAAAAAAAGTAAGCCAATTGTCTTCTAATTTAATCAATTTCAAAAGCTTAATGTTTTTGTTTTTATATATTTGGCAGACATATTTGATGCCAAATTGGCTTACAGTTCATTCAAGCTGGAGATTTTATCAGATTGTGCATTCCTTTGGCGTTCTTCTCATGACCTTGGCATTGTTAGTGCCATGCTCTAGTTGTGCTACCAGAATCCATTCTTATTAATGTTTGGTAGAATGTAATGTGGAAACTTTGCTACTTTACATATTAGACTTTTACTTGAGTAAAAGTTTGACACTGTACTCAAACTTCAACTTACTTTGTGCTCCCCTGGCATTAAATAAAAATAATTTTTTTTAACTCAGGCCAAAACTAATTGACTGTGCATTTTACATATTTAATAAACTAAAGTGGCCTTGACTGTTCTGCATCACAGGGGAGAATATATGAGGAAAGATCTTGACCAGTCTATATTCAGCAGTGTCACTTTCACATTTCACATGATTTTATTGCTAGGACTCAATGCACTGAATCACCAGCTAGGTCAGTTAATGACCTTGCAAGGAGGTGTGGAGCTGATCTCAGATCAGTTTTGCAGAAAAACAATGTGTATGTTCAGATCTCTTCATGGGTAACTCATGCTCTGACCTTGAGAATGGTTGTTGATGTGTCAGTCAGCTGCAGCGTCTCTTTCATCCTCGACTGTTCTCCATTAATTTGCAGACCACATAACAGAGAACTACACAGGCGTATCTATCTCATATTCTGTGTGTGAAGTTCTCGTCTGTGAGTAATGAGTAAGGAGCATGTGCTGGGTGATAAACACTTATACCCATCTTCACTGCTAGTGGCAAACTCCAACACTACCATTATTTTCATTATGGAATCTTAGTGGAAAAGGGTTTTTATGTTGAGTTTAAATGAGCTTAAATGTGCACTTTTTATAATTGTGATATTTTCTAGTTATGTTTTGCTACTCTGACCAATATGGAAGTCATAGATCTAGAGTTTGAGGCTTTAGCAACATGATTTATTGGTGATTTTAGGGGTTAAGGTCAGGATTAGGGTAAGAATACTGATCCAGAAACATGTCCTTCCTGGTTAAGTCACAAAGCATGGCAAAAACACACAGCAGAGTGGGGTGAAGAACAAACACACATCTGCCAGTGACAGCTGTGCACTAAGGTCTCACAGCACCGATGCTTCAGCAGCCATGTGTACAGTATGTACACTTTCATTGGGGCGCAATAATTGGATGTTTTCCTTTGCTGAGACACAAACTCTGCATTGCAGGAAGCTGCACTTGATTTGACATAAATCAAGACCCATTACAATTTTTAACTGGCTGAAGACCTGAAAACAGCACAATGTTTGGTTTTACAAATGACCAGTGATATTGCATTTGGTATAAATTTAGAGCTCTTGTGTTGTGTCTGTTTGTAAAAGCAGAGTCAGTGTATACGTACATAGGTCAGAGTAGAATAAAATAGAAAAAACAAACAAGTTAAAGTAAAAATGGACACCTTATCCATCATCTTTCGAAAATTTTATACAGTGGAGATTAAAATTAGTGAACAACCTATAATTTCCTAAATTTCAAGGTCACTGTTTATTCCTATTTGAAGTTATCCTAACAGGAGGTGTTTAAGTATATTTCATAAATTAATTGTATTCTGCAACACAGTGCTGGAGAGTATCACAACGCATGTGCTTGCTTCCACTTCATGTAAACAACGCATGCGCGTGTTCAATGTAAGCACATCAGCATGCGCATGCGTTGTTTACATGAAGCGGTAGCAAGCGCATGCATCGTGATACTCTCCACAATGGCGGGGAGCCGCCAGAGACGGGATGAGGAGAAGAGTTGTTGAATAAAGTCGTTATTTTAGTTTTCTTTGCACATCAAAAGGATTCTCGTAGCTTCGTAAAATTACGGTTGAACCCCTGATGTCACATGGACTATTTTACCGATGTCCTTGCTACGTTTCTGGACCTGGGAACATTACAGTTGCATTGCTGTCTATGGAGGGTCTGAAAGCTCTCGGATTTCATCAAAAATTTCTTAATTTGTGTTCTGAAGATGAACGAAGGTCTTACGGGTTTGGAACGACATAAGAGTGAGTAATTAATGAAAATTTTCCTTTTGGGGTGAACTAACTCTTTAACTGGCAGCGTTCCTCCAATTTTCACTGATGGCGGGCCGCTCTAAGGTGAAAGGAGGTTGTCCAGATGAAGGCCAAAGGGATGACCCTTTCAGCCACTGCAAGAGAAGCTGGTCATTCCAAATCTGTGATTTCTTGAATATTGCAGGTTTACAATGACACTAATTTCCTCAAGTCCTCTCAAAAAAGGCTGGTCAACCACGTAAGACAAATGCAACGAGAGGACAGGATAATGCGGAGACTCTCAATGGGGAATCGGTTCAACACTGCAGCTGGAATTGCTTGCCAGTTCAGCACTGATCAGGGTAAGGATCTGTCTCTGCATGTTTAAGAGAAGTTGGACTGAAAGCACACTCTGCAGTGACCAAACCTCTCATCAGCAGAAAGAATCAAAAAGCTAGTCTAACCTTTGCTGAGGAGCATGTTGTTTGGAGAGAGGAGAACTGGTCCAAAGTTCACTTTAGTGATGAGAGCAAGTTTAATTTATTTGGGTCCGATGGGAAACATGACTGAAGCCCAAGTGTGTAAAGAAGTCAGTGAAAGGTGGAGGAGGAAGTGTCATGGTTAGAAGGATGTTTTCTGCAGCAGGAGTTGGGCCTCTTATACAGCTACATAGCAGGGTGAATGCAAATATTTATCAGAACCTCTTTCATCGCCCAATCAGCCAGCAATTTTCATGCAGGACAATGCTCCCGTCACACTGCAAAACAGGTAAAGCACTTCCTTCAAGCTAAGAACACTGAACACTGGGCCAGAGTCCTGATCTAAACCAGACTGAAAATTTCTGGAAAATCCTTGGTGACAAAGTTACGGCTAAGAAACCCACTACAGTCACCGAACTGTTGAAGAAGTGTGGACCAAGATCACACCAGCGCAGTCTGTGAAACTAGTGATATCCTGCGGCTGCAGATGTGCTGAAGTCATTCAAAGCAGGGGCCTCTACACTTCCTACTAATTTCTGACAGCTGTAACCCTCCAAAATTTTAGTTGTAATCTTCTTTTGTGCTACAGTGGTTACTGTTCTCTAATTTTGATCACTATGTTTTCCACAAAATAAAGGTTTTCGTTGCAATGCCTTGGATATTTTGTCATACATGTTAGTAGAACAGTGGTATACCTACAGCTAGGTAAGAATTTATAGATTGTTCTTTAATTTTGATCTCCACAATATTTTCACAAGTTGTTTTTTTCCCCTGGCCAAATCCCTTACTTGATATCATACAGCAAACTTCTCACCTGTACAAATCAAAAGTAAAAATCAGTACAAAGAAAAAACAACAACAAAGGATATAATATTTTACTAAACTAAACTACTAGCCAACAAATAATGTACATTCATTTATTGAATACATTTTTAGACTAGAGAGAAACCCCACTTGCCGCAGGCAATGCTTGAATATACCAAAGTTGGTGTTCTGCAAGCATTTTATTATTTATTATCATTAATAATTAAGTCCAAATATTGGAGGCTGTGTCTGAAAAACTGAAACAAACATCTAATGTCTAATTTCAGCATCACCTAACCAAGTACACACAGTGTATTTCTACACAACATGTAATATTCAAAACATTTAATAATATTTCTAACATTTATTCAAGTATTTATTCAAATCCTGAAGAGCTTCTACTGTAATTCTTTGAATGAAATATGATGTAAGCAGGGTGCAACCGACGTTCTGTTAGCTAAATGCATATGTGTTTGCTTATCTTGTAATGAGAGCTCATATTACCTGCTTTGGGATATGTCTTCCTTATATCTTATGAGTCTATAATGTCTCTGTTTTGCATTTAAAATCCTTTTAATGTTGATCTGTAGCAGAGTTTTCAGCTTCAGTTAAACTTGTACTATGATTCTGGTATGTTCTGTCGGGAATAATCATGGTGCCGGTCCTCTTAAATTCACTGGATTTTGGGAGACCTAGTTTCTTTAGACATTTTTAAAAGTCACAAATACTGATAGTAGAGTTTTACACAAGTAAAGGGTCTGATATGTAAAAGGAATTATATTTAATGTGAATTTTCTCCCTCAGTAAGCAGGCTGAGTGTGTCTCTTTAGACTGTATGCCACAGAGCTGGGGGCTTTCAGAGTACTGAAGAGAAAGAGAGAGGGACACAAGAATGGTCAGACGAAGGGCTGCCTGCCTCTCTGTCTCATTGAATCAGGCGAGCATCTCAGTGCCCCAAATGCATCCTCTCTTACAATGAGAGTTTCCACTGCAGAGATAAAACAGAAAGCTGAGAGAGCAGAGAGCTCCTGGGGCTAACACCAACATGCATTACTCTCTCTATATACACCGACCACTTGCACAGAGACATAATGGAGTGTAATGTTGTTTTTATTCACCTCTGCTCATCTAGATAGTTTGGGGCAAGTTTAGTATAGAGCAGTGGTCACCAACCTTTTTAAGCCCAAGATCCCTGACCTCGGCCTTTATGAAAGACAAGATCTACCTATTGAAGAATTGATAGAAAAAGACATCCCAGAATGTACTTCCAATTTGAGGCCTTTTATTTAGTATTTCAATTAGTGATGCACCGATCAAGCCGATTCAGAATCAGATTTTCTTTTGTTTTTTGTTTTTTAACTAGCAAATTGGCTGATTCTGATACTGATTTTTATTTTTTTTAATAAATTTATTTATTGGCTATTTGCTTTCTTGGCCTTAAACAAAAATATCTATAGCCATTTGAAATTAGAGGCAACCACTGCATTTAAATCATGATCCAAGCAAAGATGCTACACACATGTTGCACGAGCAGTTATTTTTTACTTTGAATTAGATCGTATAATTTCAGGATTTAAAACAAAAACAGAATGGTCTGACTTTAGGTTATATTTATTTAATTATTTTTTTTTTTTTGCTACATAAAACATCTGCATGAAACAAAAACAGCAGGTCTGAATGAGATGCAAATTCACTCTCTGACAGCAGGTGGCATATGAACCAGCCGCGATATAACGCTTCCTTGGTTACCGCTGTAAACAAAGCAGAGCTGCCTTTATAAGGAGGTAAGCGGAGAAGAAAATGCCATTGCCATCGAAACCTTTCTGAAGACAGTTCCCTTCAGTGATACATTAATATAACCCCATACCCTCAATTCAATATTTATATTTTCTTCCCATATTTCGACCAAAGTGAACAGTGAGCTATTGTTCTCTGCCTGCTACAGTATTTTCTCCTCTTTGCGCTCGTCTTCTGCGTCTCTGACCTCTGTTAACGTCCCGTTGACAGACTCAGGCGTGATGTATTTTTCTTTCTCAGTAGCTCCCGAAAATAACAGAAAAATACAGTACAAAGAATAGAGAAATGTAATGCATTTTTTTTTGTTTTTTGTTTTTTTTACTTATTTTACTGTTATTTTCGGGATCGACTGGGACAGTGATAAAGATCTACCAGTCGATCGCGATCGACGGGTTGGCGACCACTGGTATAGAGGATATAATTTGTCCCTTGGGTTATTAAGTGAATCAGACTCAAAGTAATAATCCCATAAATGCATTGAAAATCTAGAATTAAAATCTAATTTATTAAAATCTATTTATCTAAATTTAAGTTTTAGCTTTTTAAAAAATTAAGATGATGAAAAGTTATTGAATGGATTTTGTATTATCTCGAATCAAGTACATTTCTGCCACTGACCATGTGACTTTTTGTACAGATGGTCAGATGTTGTTTTTCCTCTGAAGCACAAGATGCTTGTTGGATCATTCTTAAATCATGCTGAGAACTTGAGGATCAGGTTTTATACTAATTCATGCAATTTATGCAGATTGATTGCTGTGGTCATTAAAGTAAAAGAGAAACAAACCAAATATTAAGACATTCTGATATTAATTTTACTTTTTCAGATCAGTTTTCACTCAGACTGTTATGAGGATAATAATATTAGTAAATTATGCATTAATTTAGAAAAAGTCCATGTAAGTAAATGTTACTTTGAAATGCACAGTTACTTGTAGTAGGCTTTGTAATTCTCAAAATATGTTTTCGGATTAATGTAAAACTTGAATATTTATAAATATTATAATAGTAAATAAATAATACTAAAACAACACTTTTTCACTTCAATTTTTGTACAGCATGCTCTCAACACCTTAAAATAATGATTAAACGGGGAAAAAAGAAAAAAAACCCAGCAAAAACAATTCTCACAGACAAATGATGTTTATGAACTAAAAAGTTCATATTAACAGTGTATTACTCAAGCTTTAATGTGAACATTTTCCAGTTGATAAACACCGTAGACTTTGAGGAACTCATGTCATCCACATGAAACCAAGGAAGTACTGCATAAAGAATTGCACTGCACTCTCATCCCAGCCTTAAAATCTGTCTTATTTAATCTTTTGACACGCACATGGTTGAATGTTACATTAGTGCTGGTCTAATTTATGTTGTTCATTTGAATATAACCTTGCTATTGAGTCACACTGAATCACAGTTCCTCCGGTCAAGGTGGTTGATCATGGAGGTCTTATTTTATCAAGTGGTGTCACCAGCACCAGGTCTTTTCTTAAGGCCATACTTGTGTGGAAAGCACAAGTGGCTCCCCTTGACTCGCTTCTCTTTGTCATTGTGAGGTGCTGAGCCGCTGTTGGAGGTGCCACTCAGCCCTGTATCCCTCTGTCTCCATCACAGCTGCTGCTGATTTACTCTTGAGGCTGAGCAACAGGCTGACATCACACCTGCCTCTGCTCTCTTATCAGCGAGGGAACTGAGGGTCAGCTGTGTGAAGGGACAACCAGCTATCCTTCTGAGGATCTGAATGGGACTGTCCAGCACACACCTCTGGTCAAGAACACATTTCACAGTCTGTCACGCTGCTCTTTAATCAGCTGTGCTCAGTATTTGTCAACATAGCTAATGAGTCATGGGTTTACGAGTGGATTGATGAATTAATACATGATTAGAGACAAATAAACAGGATAATAATGAAACTAAAGGGTTAAAGGAGTAGTTCACTTCCAGAACAAAACAATTACTCACCCCCTTGTCATCTAAGATGTTCATGTCTCTCTTTCTTCAGTCGTAAAGAAATTATGTTTTTTGAGGAAAACATTTCAGGAATTATCTCCATATAATGGACTTCTATGGTGCCCGCGAGTTTGAACTTTCAAAACGCAGTTTCAGTGCAGCTTCAGAGGGCTCTAAATGATCCCAGCCAAGGGACAAGGGTCTTATCTAGCGAAACGATCGGTCATTTTCTAAAAAAATTAAAAAAAATTTATATGCTTTTTAACCTCAAAAGCTAGTCTTGTCTAGCTCTCAATGCGCATGCGTACTCTGTGCAGTCCCGTTCGAAACAGTTAGGGTATGTCGAAAAACTCCCAACTCATTTTCTTCTCCAACTTCAAAATCGTCCTACATTGCTGCAGACGTACCGACAAAGTGTTTACAAAGTGAACATACAAAGAAGGTCAAATGCTCTTTTAAAAAAAAGGTAAAACAGCGATGTAGGACGATTTAGAAGTTGGAGGAGAAAATGAGATGGGAGTTTTTCGACATACCCTAACTGTCATGAAACGGAATGTACAGAGTTCATGCAGAGCTAGACAAGATGAGCATTTGAGGTTAAAAAGTATATAAATTGTACATTTTTTTAGAAAATGACCGATCGTTTCTCTATATAAGACCCTTCTTCCTTGGCTGGGATCGTTTAGAGCCCTTTGAAGCTGCATTTGAACTGCATTTTGGAAGTTCAAACTCGGGGGCACCATAGAAGTCCACTATATGGAGAACATTTCTGAATGTTTTCCTCAAAAAACATAATTTCTTTAAGACTGAAGAAAGAAAGACATAAACATCTTGGATGACAAGGGAGGTGAGTACATTATCTGTGAATGAAGAGTTCCAATCCAAAAGCCTCTAAAAGCCATCTTGGTCAAAAATGAGATAATGATACTGAGTGAAAGCTCTCCACACATAGTACATGTTCATCAAGTACTTTAACTTAAAATGTGCTAAATCCCAGCCTCAACCCATTCAGAAGTACCAGTACTTACATAGAAACCTATACATAGTAGCCAGAAAGAAATGCCAATTTTAAAGAAAAATGTCAGATGTACTTAGAGGCTTTGCATCTGAACTCTTCAAATTTTTCTTCTGGAAGTGAACTACTCCTTTAAGGTCTGTCAGTCAGCCAGTCAGGGTACTTGAGATCCAAAAAAAAAAAAGCCAAAAATTGCTGTACTATGCATGCCAGGCCAGTAGTTGGCGATGTCACTTAGACTGAACACGTAATACACATGCGCATGACGTCAGCGTTTTCACAAATTCATGTTTTTGTAATTTACATGGAAATGATAATGGTATCGAAACCTACTTTGAAAATTTTGCATTTTCAAGCCCCCAAATGTAAATGAATGGCTAACACGCATAAAAAGTTTTCAGTTTTTAGTTGAAAATGGTGTTGTGTAAACACCCACTCAGTCAGTAATTTTTATTTTTTTTTTTGCTAGTAAAGGGTTTGGGATTGTGCAGCACAACATCAGTCAGTCAGTTGTCATGATGTCATTTCCTGTCATTTCCTGCAGCTCCAGAATGATTTCAGTTTCATTATTAGATTTCATTTTTTCACATTTGAGACTTTTATGTAACTGTTATATATATACTGTATATAATACCATTCAAAATTTTGAAGGAATTTTCAAAATTTTGTGTTCACCAAAGTTGCAAAAAACAATAATAAGGGGTTACAATAGGCAAAAGAACTGAATAGTTCTTATAATAGTAAATGTTTATTAATGTTTGAGATGATGAGCTGATGTGAACCAATGCATAGGTAGTAGTGCCATACAAGCCAGTAACACTCATGAGAAGAGCTACAAGAAGATGAAACTTCTGGTAAATATCTTCATAACATGTCTGCTAGAATGCAGTGCCGCACTTGGAGGATTCTTGGATGAACAGAAGGCTTGAATACGGCGTTTATCTGACAGAGAATTAGTCATTTTTAACCGTATAAATGTCTTTACAATATTTTTTCAATCAATTCACTGCATCATATGTGAATAAAAGAGTCAAGTTCAAACAGAAACAAACTTTTAAAGTATTTTATCAGATTTCTCCAGTATATACCCTCTTGAATTAAACAGAGTCCAGCCTTTTAAGACAAAGTATTAGACTTTCTTTGTAGAACTAAAGAAAAAAATACTTTGCAAAGTAACGTCAGAAATAGGTGAACAACTATTTAATGTTGTCAACTTTTCTGCTTAGTTGAATTTCCATCAAAAAAACAGAATGTGCTTCTAAATCTATGAGAGTGTGTCTTATGTTGTAGTTTTATGGCAAGACTTTGAGAATGAGGGATTTTAATCATAATTGCTAATCATTCTGTGTGCGAGAACGGTAGTTCCCCCTTATTAATCTTCACATGACCATGAAATATCAACATTTCAATGTCAACAGACCTCTGGTCTGCCTATAAAAGCTTTTTAGATTCAATTTCATCAGCGGCAAAAGGAATTCTTCTGTGTGTAAGGATGATGTTCGATGCCACAGTGTTTTAGCATCTTCACTGCTGGGAAAAAACATATTTATCTGATGTGAACTGCCTCTGTCTGAGCTCACATGCACAATGAAGTGTAGCCCTCAGGACACGACACCTCTCACATGTGATTATAACCAACCTGACGCTGAGCCCTCTCCATTTTTAGATACTTAACAGCACTCTCAGTCCAGCTGAGAGGAGAGTTCTCTTCGTTTTCATCAGGTTAGACCTACACACACTCTTGTATGACAGATAATGTTCAAGTTATAAACTGTGTCTATCTATCTATCTATCTATCTATCTATCTATATATATAAGTGCAAAGTGTGTAGTTCATCATTTGGGACATTTGGGCCCGTTCACACCTAGACTACTAATTATAAAGACGACTATATTAGCATCCACATTAATGTACAGTATGATAGTGTTTTGTTAATTATAAATTGCCTGCAGTTTTTGCCTGCCACTTTAAATGCTGAAGTGGATTCTGTTTGGCTGTCAGTATTTTGGAAAAAGTAGTTCTGAAAATGATTCCAACTACATTGTTCTGTGTCATTATTGTTAGAACAATTAGTAGATCTTTATAGTTACAATTCCTTGGTGTTGAAGGATCTTTGAGTGTGTTGCTTCAAGAGAGTAACCATAAATTTGGGTTGTGTTTTATTTTCTTTCTTTTATATTTGTTTATTCTTCATTCACTCATTCATATTATTTATCACTGAATAATGTTATTATTTTTTATATTATTTTTCCATTGTTGTTTAATCTTATTGTGTGGTTTCAAGGGATATTTGTCTTCATGAGTAAGAGATAAGAGAATGTCTCAAGTTCAAGGTCTTTAAAATGACAGGATGATGTTTTGAAGCAGTAATTTTCCATTACTATTGCTTGTGGCATGATAATACTTGTTAAATTTGTGCTGGTCAGACAAAGTCTGAGCACTGAACTATGCACAACTAAGATTATATAAAAAAAAACTTTGCTCTTTTTTCTTATCATCATTACTTTGTCTCCTTCTCTGGCTCTTCACTGGCTTTCTCAGTCAGCTCTATCTCAGCTGACAGAAGACTGTTAATACAGTATTGGGTACGAGACAAAACACTGGTTTTGTTTACCAGACGCGTTTTGGGTATTAAATTGATCTTTTCTAACAGGTTATGACGTCCGGGGCTGTATTTAATGTTATTTGAGTGGAAGCCTGATCTTAACAGTGTGAACGGATCTTTACTGTCTTTATGAGTCATTGAATCATTCATTCAACCAATTCGTTTAAAAACGCTGATTCATTCAGGAACAGAAGATGTTGATTCTGCTGTGAATTTATTTGGAGCTATTCATTGCTGGAGCATAAACAGTAACATAACAGGAAATGTCTAAACTGTAAATTACTTGATTTCAACTTGTGGATTTATGACAGCAAGCAATATAATTCTCATAATCATATAAAAGATACTATTTTATATATACAAGGAAGAGATTTTATCCATAGTTATTATGCTAAAGTGTCTTTGTATGTGCACTATGATCCATCCGAGGATCTGTTTGCTGAGTGCCAGAATCCAGGCCCTGCATTTGGTTGTGGCATTAGTATGGTGGCACTCATCTGTGGTCTGGGCAGCCTCTGCAAAAGAGGACAAAAAAAGAACTGCTAGCTCCATCAGAGAGGTCTCATCCAGATGGCAGCCCCAGTGCAATGGATTCTGTTTTCATCTAACCTTTAATGATCTACATCTGAGATGGCCTGCTGTGTTGAAGTGGTAGGATTTTTGCACCATGTGTATGCTGTAACACTAGAGAACAATCCGAGTGAGGCATTATAAAAAGATTCAAAAGAGAAGGCTGCGATAGAAACAATGTTATTAAGTAATTAACATTTAAGAAAGGTTTATCAATTCTTTCAGGGCTGTAACGACTTCTAATACTTCATTACAGTTAATTGGAAAGGAAGTTCTTTATTTTTGACACTGTTCAGGTTGCCATGGTTTCACCATCATTAGATGACAGCAAAGTATTTTCATCAGTAAACTGATGAAAATATATGATCTATATCGCTGAGAATAATAATTAATCATTATCTTAGATAGCCTTTCAGGCCAATGTAACAAAATGAGCAGAAATTAAAATGTGAGAAGAGCAGAAAGTGAAAAGCAATAAGGAAAACATTATGATAACATTTCATAATTAAGGTCCTGATAAGAATGCTTGGGACTTTGACATTCTGCGTTAGTTTGAACATATTCACACACACGTATGATACCCCGCCTTGCCAAAAAATGCCATTTGAATTAAGCAAATACATATAATACATGTGTATAAACAACATATGGCTCCTGATGTGGCCTTAACTGACTCTTTTTCTAGACTCTTTACCAAAGCACTGAAGGGTAAAACATGGCTTACCAAAGTCTGATCTATCAGGTCATTCACTCATCTCTCTTATTATATTTACTTTATATAACTTTCAAACATATTACATGCCATGAAAAGAATTTGCTCTTCCTGATCCCCCTTTAATTACATATTTCTGTAACTTTGTGGTTTCAAATCTAATAAAACGTCATAAAAGCATGAGAACACACAAAGCATAATTTTGAAATTGCTATTTCATTTATTTAATATAAAAAGCCAATAATAACCCATATTATCTCTGTGAAAAAGAAGTTTCTGCCTGTTTTTTTTTTTCACCACAGACTGAAGACAGGCAGTCTTTACTACAACCAGCCCTGCCTGAATTTATATATACTTCCATTAAAAGGGTTGGATCTGTAATATTCATTCATTCATTCATTCATTCATTGAAAGAAATGAATAATTCTGTTAAAGATCGTTTGTAATGTTAAATATTTCTATTTTAAATAAACACTATTCTTTTGAACTTTCTATTCATCATTTTTTTTTTCAAAAATCCTGAAAAAAAAAAAAATTCCACAAAAATATTAAGCAGCAAAGCTGTTTTCAACCTTGATAATATGTTTCTGAAAGGATCATGTGACATTGAAGTAATGGCTGAAAGTAATGATGAAAATTCAGCTTTGCCCTGACAGGAATAAATTACATTGCAAAGTATATTCAAACGAAAAACAGTTATTTAGAAATGTAGTAATGTTAGAGTCACAAGGTCATTTCTAAAGTTCTTGAACCCCACCGAAACAGTGTGAGCCATTATATCCATATAGACAGATAAATAGATTGATTGATAGAACGATAAATCGATCCTAAGAGCAATTCCAACCAAGCACAGTCAACAACTTGTGTGACTCATTTAGCGTTGAACGTACTCTAAAAGATAGAGCAGAGAATATAAGTCTCTCTCTCTCTCTCTCTCTCTCTCTCTCATGCACTGTGCAGTTACTCTGTGCAAGACCCCAGAATCAGTGCTAATTACCACACATTAGCAGTAATTCACACAGCTGTCGGTAAGGCTGCTGGGACACACATATTGAACTGTGTTAATACTCCTCCTGAATCCAGACAAGGACAGTTATGCTAAATTTGGCAACATTGTTGCTTTTATATGAAATGCAAGGTCAGAGCACAGCAGAATGTAAAGCAAATAAAATATATGATGGCATTATAGGACTAAATGTCAGCTTATTAAAGGAAACCCAGTAAAATATGCTTTTGGATGAGTTGGTGAGATTTCTCATGCTGGCCACACAGGTTATGCATTATTTGCGTATTTTCCATACCTTTAATCCATATTCAAGTATGCGTGTATTTGTTACGTTTCCATATTTCTGACTAGTTTCTCTTGACCCCTGTCATTAGTTCCCTTTATTTCTCATTCAGTTCTTGTTTAGGAAAATCCAAATTTTGTCAAGATTCAAAAGGAAATTTAACATCTAAAATGTGTAGTTATGTACATTCAAAAAATATTTAACACTTATATTAAATATATGTTCCAATTAGAGGCTGACATTTTTTCGGGAATCTCTCGGGTCACGGGAATCCCGCGGTATGGGAAACAAAATCGCTACGAATCACGTGATTGGGACGGGAGAGGAAAAAATAGGTGCGTTCGACTTGAAGCACGGCTACAGACGGCGACCAACGAGAGTAGCCGCTTGCAGTCAGGGGAGGAGTTGAAAACGGACACTTCAAGCCGGACACTTTCTGCTTCCGTTAGTGACGCTCACGCGGTGTTTGCATACTCTATCACAGATGAAGTGAATAAAATGCAATATTTGTCAAATACACAGACATTTCAGAAACGTTTTCATGAGCAACAGAAACACTTTTTATATACTGCTTAATACAGGGCCACCTGTTCAAGAATGAAGTTCAACATAAACATACTATATAAATACCAATAAAGTGGGGGTATATTTGCTTTTATCAGTGTTTTTTATTAAATGTGTCTCAATATAACATTGCGACTATACAGTAAAAAAGCTTTTACTGTTCTAAAAACAGATTTGTGAGCAGTATTGGAATTGAAGATGTTAGAAACACACGTCATTGTTGTCATGTGGTGAGTTTGGCCAATCGTGAAATAGCTGTGTCGTCATCAGCGCTCTCGCAGTCGCTCTGGAGAAATTGCGCCGGCTGAGTCAGCCGGCTGCTCTCGAAACGCTATCGCGGTACTTTGATGCCACACGTGATAGTGACGTGGCGTCGGCGCCAGTTCAAGTCGGACTAAATTTCTAACTGGCATGCACTGCTTCAAGTCAGGCGCCGATCGGTCTGCTAAGTGCTGCATGAAGTCGAACGCACCTAATGTCAGGGGAGTGGGCGGGACCGGGAATAGTAATGATACCCAACTTTATACACAAATATACCTTTTATATAAATAAACTATAAACTGTATATTTTAATTCTGAACTCAATTCTAGTTGCCCTGTCTCTTTATGCTCTCCTCCTGTTTGCTTTGGTGTGGCTGGTTAAGTGAATGACGCAGTCCGTGACAGACAGATCGCGGCTGGTTTATGTGGTAATACAGTACTCGGGCAGGACATCCAAACGCTCACCTATCATTCATCGACCTCAAATATGGCTTTTCATCTGAAAGATGTATGTAGTAGCAACTTTACATGGCTGCTCAATATGATGTTAACCTAGAGAAATGTGCGCTATTGAAGTGTTTGTGTGGAGCGCGCTGCTGCAGGACAGGCGCCGGTAAGCTCACTTCAAAATCTTCTAATTTTTTTGTCATACAGATAAAAGTAGCCTAATACATCTTTCGAATCTGTAAAGACTACGTTTATTTGTGTGCACTCAGAATAACAACGAAACGTTGCGCTTCTGTAAAGTAATTAAAGCAAACAGGATGAGCTTTCTGCCGTCTCTGTGAACTTGAGCGCTAAACTCCGTGCAGGGGCGTCATGTGACAGCAGCCAACAGCGCTTGTGTTTTATTTATTTATTTTTTCCTTTTTATTCGAAACATTCCCAAACGCATTAACTATATCATGAAATATCTTTATAGATTATGTTTATCTATAGTGAGCGATGGTCTAATAATGTAATCTATTAACTAGGCTATGCATAAAAACCTGTCTGTTTATGGGTGCCATGCCATAACATGTTTTAAAATGACTGACTTTATATTTAATGTGAATTTAACATTGAAAGTTAATGTGAATAAAAACATTGCAAGTTAGGCTACTAATCATAACACTTTCATTATACAGAAAGAGAGCAAAGAACATTTACATTATCAAAGAACATTTTCACTGAGTCTAGTTCAAGCACACTCAAACTCCCATTAAAATCACTGAAGCTGTTTACACTATGAAATTAACATTTTACAGATTCATACACATTGCACTTGTTGTTTCTGTGAGAGAATTCGCCAGAGAGATATTCAGTCGGCGATCGAGTGAAGAAACGCCGGCTTTTTAGCGATGACTCATCTGAACGCCTCTGATTGGTCATTCCATTCATAGAAACTCAACAGCATCGTGTGTGATTGGTTATAATGCGCAGCATGTAAAAACAACGTTTATCTCTGGCTCAGCGCCAGCCAGGGAACGCAGATTTGAATTTAGCAGCTGATGATATGACGCACTTAACGTTCTAATCACGCCGGTCTGATTGTATTAAATATAGAATCGGCTATTGTTTCTCTTTTGGAAGCTGCGTTAAAAATCCACTTGGCTCAAAAATCTGAGGGGGCACGTGCCACCTCACTTTGAATGGGCATGACGCCTCTGACTCCGTGTATGAAAAATATATCTATAGAGAGTGAAATGTCTACTTTCAAATGAAAACAGTTCAAATAGAAAACGTGTGTGTTAGCACGGATGATTTACATGAAATTTAATGTGTGTGCAATGCACACTGTGCATTGTTTAAGATGGCTTTCAGTTCAATATAATAACAAAAAAAAAAAAAAAAAAAATTGATTTTTATTCAACTAAGTTAGGCATGCTGTGATCTGTACTGTATTTTTACTGTAACTGGCAGATTCCGGCCAAAAAAAAAAAAAAAAAAAAAAAAAAAACGGGGGGGGGAGTCATGATTCCGGAAGTGGAACGGGGCGGGATTTTTCCCCAGTTTTTTCGTGGGAGTGGGACGGGACGAGATTTTTTTTTGTGGGAGTGGGACGGGAGAGGTTTGAAAATCCACTCCCGTGTCACCCTCTAGTTCCAATATATGCAGTATCAAAATAGCTACATTTTTGTGCTGTTGAGAAATATGTAAAAAAGAAAATAATTTTACTAAGTAATTTCAGTAAGGCAAGTGTTTTGGATCTCAGCCCATCTCTCCACAAGTCAATTAGCTGTTGATGAGAGAGCTTTGCAAAGACCTTTATTTGAGGAGATATCTAATGTGCTTTGAGATGCGGCTCCAGGAAGCACCATCTTTGTTGTCAGGCTATGTGTAATGAAGTGCTCTTGTGTTGTTTTTCCAATCTTCACATCAGATTCTCTCCAGTGCTTTGGGACACATCTGTTGATGCAGCCACTTGTACCTCAACTCTGGAAACAAAGATGGAGAGAACCCTTGAAAGAAGCACCACCCTGCCTTTAAATGCCAAATCTGACTGAAGCACAGCTAAAAATACATATTGTGCTGGTATATGATCGATGACTCGAGGGGCTTTTTTACAACTTGATTTAGCCATTTGATTTGCTTCAGCACACAGGGCTCTTTGCCATAAGCATAAAATGGCTATGAGACCATTCAGGATGTGGGGATGGATTGATAGTGAATCAATTACAGGCCATTTCATCCACTTATATCCATAGATAATATAGTGCTGTGTTAATTGGATTTACTCATGGCTCAAGATATGTGATACAGAGAGAGTGGGGCAAGTTGTCACGCATTATTCTAATGAATATTTCTCAGGAACGTATGTGACCCTGGACCACAAAACCAGTCTTAAGTCGCTGGGGTATATTTGTAGCAATAGCCAAAAATACATTGTATGGGTCAAAATTATAAATTTTTCTTTTATGCCAAAAATCATTAGGATATTAAGTAAAGATCATGTTCCATGAAGATATTTAGTAAATTTCCTACTGGAAATATATGAAAACTTAATTTTTGATTAGTAATATGCATTGCTAAGAACTTCATTTGGACAACTTTAAAGGCAGTTTTCTCAATATTTTGAGTTTTTTGCACCCTCAGATTCCAGATTTTCAAATAGTTGCGTCTCGGCCAAATATTGTCCTATCCTAACAAACCATACATCAATGGAAAGCCTATTTATTCAGCTTTCAGATGATGTATAAATCTCAGTTTTGAAAAATTGACACTTATGACTGGTTTTGTGGTCCAGGGTCACATATATATTTGAAAGTCAGTTTGTGTATAGAGGTTTACCTTAAAGTCTAGGCCACATTTTATTTAAATAATTTCAATTATTTAACAATTATGTTTAATAAAAATGAATAGTAATAATAATAATAAATAGTAAATAAAAACATTTGTTAATATAATATAATATAATATAATATAATAAATAATATAATATAATATAATAGACCTGATATTTATGAAAAATACCCACCCTGAGAACATTTCCTGGTTCAAATCTACCTGTATCATATATTTGATTATGGCTATGTCTAATGGATATATGTGTGAGAATACTAAACTGTGTAAGTATGAGTATGTCTGCTGTGGTCTGTTGATTCCTCAGGCTGAAGTTCATCACTCCACTGAACACAGCTGAGATGATGACGTCAACCTGGGCCCAGGAGGGGAAAGCGGGACCTTGCAGCTGATTTGCTGGATTTCAGGTCTGTAACGTGAGTTTTTGTCACCCATTGGCTAAAACCCAGGGCGAGTGGGCGGGACCTTATGGTTGACTGGCTGGGCATACTGATTGATTAGACACTGTTACGCTTTTCTTTCCAATTGAGACTCTGGTCAACTCATCATCCACAGTCAGTGAGTTCGCTGTCAGAAGCACAGCTTAACAGTGACACGTAAATGCCTAATTACATGCATTTACTACTGCTGAATTTTGATAAGAATGTGAGTAAATTCAAGCAATTAGGAAGGCTTAATTGCCCTGCTGTGCTCATGAAAAAAAAAAAATTGGAACCTTTGTGGAAATCATAATGGCTGCTCTGAATGTAATCTTCTGAATAAATAGAAGGAAATCAAGCGAAGGGACATATAATATTTTGTTTAAAGTTACTATTTAGAATTATAATTTTATTTATAAGACAGTGCATACATTTTCTTGGTGACATTATCAGGATTAATGCCTATATGATCTAACACTTTAGGGAGACATATCTATGGAATGTCTTTATTTTTACTTGATCTGTGCATTTGCCTCCATCTGTTGGATAAAAAGTGTATCACAATATTAAATGTAGAAAAAAAAAAACTTTCTATTCCAAGAACTTACCATTGAAGTAAAATGGCTATGTGCATAGAAGCAAAATATTGAGGGGAAAAAGGAATTGTACAAGATTAAGAACTGTAAAATAAATAAATAATTTAAAAAATATTTAATTCTGTAAATTATTGTATTCAATTTATGTTTATTATTAATCTAACACATTTATCTTCAAATGATAACAATTCACCCTTAATGTATATTTATGAAGATATAAAACAGCATTTTGCTGAAAAAAAAACCCCAGAATTAAACATGCTTCAAAGTAGCATAAAGAAAAGGTGTGTTACAGAGGAAAACAGCTTGATTTACAGTCACTTTCTGTTGTTATTAAGTCAGATGATGTGAAAACACAACAGGTCAGCTCTCTCTCTCTCTCTCTCTCTCTCTCTCTCTCTCTCTGTTTTACAGGAACGTTTGTTTTTGCTCCCTTAATAAGCATCGTTTTATGCTTTTTCAACCACCAGTTCACAACATCATCTTCAATTATTTATTATAACACAGATGAAGCTGAATGTTTCAAATGTACACTAGCATGTAAAAATTAATGTAAAATCATAGTAATAATGATTATAAATGAAAACAATAGCAGAACTCATGACACAAATTCAGCATGACTGATGAAGCACCTATATATATATATAGAATATATATAGAAGCGCATGCGCTGATTTGTGACTACGTGTTCTGAGTTTGAGCTCCGTCAAGTTGATTCTTCATCGTCTATTTTCTATCTTAAAAACAATTTTATACACT
>JAFVLL020022871.1:138538-152616 GCA_021397915.2 Tor tambroides | reverse complement strand
GTTACAAGCTGTTTGTGCATAGATAAGATCCCTGAAGTTGCAAAGACTAAAGTCTCAAAACCAAAGAGATATTCTTTATAAAAGTTAAGACTTGATCACGCCCTCCTAAAACAGCTCGTATACACAAAGAAAGGGCAGAACTATTATTCTGGCTGTAGTATTGCTGCTGCCGCTGGCGCCATGTCCTGGAGATGCTGGGTTTCATTGTGAAAGTGAAACTACTTTGTTTGGGCTTCCAAAAGAGGGGACAACTAGAAATCAGTGGTTAAGTTGTATTTACAACACTGTTCCAGAACAGTTCAACCCAAATATTGGAGTGTGTGCAGCGCATTTTACGGAAGACTATTTCCTGAACCTTGAAGAGTAGCCTACA
Source organism: Tor tambroides (assembly GCA_021397915.2). Taxonomy (NCBI): domain Eukaryota; kingdom Metazoa; phylum Chordata; class Actinopteri; order Cypriniformes; family Cyprinidae; genus Tor; species Tor tambroides. The sequence goes on along the minus strand of JAFVLL020022871.1, from coordinate 152,243 downwards.
ATGCTGGCTCGCACAAAGCCTGTTTCTATAAAGTGGGGCAATTCCAACTTTGCAAGAACAGTCTGGTGCTTCTGACTCACAGCCTGTAAGTATGTTTTCTTATTTAAAGAATTTGCCACTGATGATTCAAACGTGAGTTTTGAGCAGTGTAGAGTAGTGCTTGTTGTTTGTCGTTTCTCCGATCACAAATGCAGACATGGTAATGTTTATGCGGCGTGATGCAACGCGACACGTAAAAAGACAGTATAAGTCATTATAATCAGTAATTATGTCCCCACTGGATGCAACAAATGCCTCGTTTGTAATGGGTTTTATTGTTTTTGTGTGGTCGCGCCGGGACACGGCATCACAATACGGTAAGGGGCTTAACATTTCCGTCTCACGCTTGAGGTATTCGGCCAATCACAATGCACTGGTTAGCTGGCCAATCAGAGCACGCCTCGCTTCTCAGAACGATGAGCTTTGTAAAAATTGGCACGTTTCAGAAAGGCGGGGCTTAGAGGAGCATATAATGTACAGTATGTGGGAAAATAATGTGTTTTTTGAACCTTAAACCACATAAACACATTGCATTACACCAAATAATTTTTACACCAAGTTATTTTTAGCAATGTCATATGACCCCTTTAAATGTTTTATATCTAGTTAGTCATGCCATTATAATAAATAGTTCACACATAAATTGTGTTTAATATTGATCATAAAAAAAGTAAATATCTGTACACACAGGGAATCACTTTTTTTCACAAAAAGGCAGAATCAAAGTAATTCTAAGTAAAATATGCCATGAATTAATTTCTGTGTACCATTTTAAACGGAATGGCAATTAAAAATACCAACTAATACCCTCATTTGCTCTTTGCAGAAAAAAAATGAGCTTGACACTGGATTCACAGATATTCCTAAAATCATATCAGAGGAGGATGTGGATATTTTGCCATATATGGGCTGGACTGAAGAGAAGCTGAAGGCTGCGCATATTAGTAGTTCTGAAGATGATGTATGGGTAACAACAAAAGGGTCTATTAAAGCTGTAATGTAGTGATAAATGTCTATTATTCACAACAGTTATTTTCATTTTTTTCAGATGGAATCAGAGGAATGGCTCAGTAGCTCCACATCTGAAGATCTCCTGGGTTCTGCTTGTGTAGCAGCTGATTTTGATGATGATTTAGAGGATGACTTTGAAAATATTGAAAAGTTTAGAAAAGAAAGATCTGCAGATCGCTCTTTTCCTCCTCCTAGCTCCAGTAGCTCCTGGCGTCCTTCACGTTTTGAAGGTAGCAGTAATGCTTCCATACGCTGTCTGAAAAAAATGAGTCCAACGCTTCCCCCTTGCCCCGCCACTAAACTTGACGTATCAATGGCTGCTCCCACTCCTGAAGCTCGTCAACGTGTAATACCAGTGGAAGTTCTCCGCAAGGCTAGCAAGCTTCCTCCTCCTTCTCCTCCTCCTCGTGGTGCTGCCTCCATGAGTGACAGGCTTCGCCCTTCAGCTGCCTCCCAGATTCCCGACTATATGCCGCCTCCTCCCTCAGTGGAATCTCTCTCCAGTATTCGCCGGATTTTACCTCCTTCTGCTGATGCCATGATGTCCAGAACTGAACTCTTGATGAAAAGGCGTCCCGCTCCCCCGTCCCCCCTGCTTTCCTCCTGTGAGCCTCCTCCCTCTGATCTTCTTAGTTTTGAATCAGTGGATTTCAAAGAAGACCGCCTTGATTCCCTTACAAAAATGTCACCAATATATTGCCCCATGAGTCCAAGCGTTTCCTCTGCCACAGAGTTTGCCATTGAGCTTTATCCCTCAAAGCCTTCTGTCTGTGCAGATCCTCCTCCTCATCCTCCTCCTCATCTCGGATCTCGCAGGTCGGGCAAATCTTTTGTCAGGAGGAGAATGACTGGTGAGTCCATTGCCTTTGCTGAACCTGCAGTGTCTCTATCACTCTCTCTCACTGCTTCTGGTGGCTTTGGTGGTTCCATCAGAAGTAGGAATAAGTGTTTGGGTCCTGGTTCCTCAGCCTCTGTAGCACGACCAAAGGAACTGCAACAACGATTCCTCCGAAAAGTGGAAAAACCAGACACGGTGGCCTGGAATGAGCTGTTTGAACTTCAGCATGAGGTGCTTACACATGATGTAATTCACTAGATTTTATATAGTATGTAAATGTGTGAGGGAATATGAACATATGCAGTGTGTTTGGATATAGGATGGATACTGGGAGTGCACTGGCAGGCTGAGCAGCTTCCTTAACCTGGACGTTGACTTTTTTGCAAATGTCTTCCTTCAAGAGAAAGGCATCCGTTCCTTAGGTAAGAAGATTTTTTTTAAATGCCTGTTGCTGGTCTTGTCCATATTGCAAGAACTGCCCATTTAGACAGTTGTTCATATGTGCCATATGTACCTTGTGAACACAACTGTTTCAAGACAGACTGAGAAAAACACCTGTGTGTCTTTACTGTGTAACACCAGCCGATTATAGTAGATGGGTCAATATCACCATAGAGTGCCTCTCAACCCTCACAATACTCAAAAAATTTGGTTTTAATTTCCCATTCGCTTTATATCATATCATAAATAGTAGACACTCAAGTATTATAGAAAGATATTAGCTGAGCTCCCACACTTTTTTTTTTTTTTTTAAGATAATTATGGGCCATTATTCGAAGCATAAACCATAAGATATGTCCACCCTGTCATGGACATATATATTACTGCTAAATACGTTTTCATTGCTAAATTAAGATGCAAATTATATTTTCTGAAAGGTATGATGTCCCTTTACTAAACAGGGTTATTAAAAAAATTATATAATTACATCCTCAATCACATTAATATACCCCCCCCCAATTCATTTTAGTTTATAACTACAAATGAATGCTATGTCCACCCTGTCATGTTTATGTCCACTCTATCGAGTCTAAGAGGCCGACAGGGTGGACATTTTGAGCTTCAATTAGCATATTAGTTTACAACAAACTGTGACTAGCTAAATATTTCGTCTGGTTGTTGAAGAGAATTGGTATATTTAAACTTACATATTTTGAAAATACTGTATTCTAATCACTTCTGGCATATTTTATGCCGACAGGGTGGACATGTTAAGCTTTGGCAAAGCAAGTAAGCAAACTCAGATGAAGAAAATTTGTCAGTTGGAAAGTCACCAATTTATTCACCTCAGCTGTTGAAATTCCCGCCAAAATCTGTTGTCCTGATGTCACTAAAGGGGATGGCCTTTTTTAAAAGGGGCGGATTCCCCAATATGACAGGGTGGACAACCATACAAGGGACATGGACAAACTCATCTTTTTTATTAAATAAAAATATATTTGTTATTACCAAATGATCAATACACTCAAATTGAGTAATCTCTTATTTAACAAAATATTACTAGGAGAATTATTATTTTTTTAATTTTATGATTTGACAATATTGTACTATCATTCAAATTTAATGAGCAGTGCATGGGACATAATAACATGCATCCTCTTACACAAAACTAAAAAAATCTAGAAAATGTATCTAAATAGCCAAGTAATGCTTTTGTTATGAATATAAAAACTTAGCCTAATATAACACACCCTTTCATAGTCATTTTTATGTTATGTTATCATAGCAAATGAGTTATTTAATACAGGACACCTAAAAGCACCCTACTGACCCAGATCTTGCTAGAACGAGAAAGTGCTTTCCAGTTTAAAGTGCAATATGCATTAAGCTGAATCTGAATATGGTTTAAAATAATCTTTATTTTTCAGACACAGTCAGAATCAGTTAATCAGTCACATGTTTGTGTGTCAGGTGTGAAGGCTCATGCTGAAATTCTGCGGCTGGTGGCGACTCTGCTGGTGCTGCAGCTGATCCGGGTGAAGAAGCTGGAAGAGGGACGGCTGCTCGAGTCTCTCCTCCGACTAAAAGAGTCCCAGGAGCCCAGGTACCAGCACACGTCCTCATGCAGTGTAGTGATTATGCGGTCCGTGACATCTGCTCTTCTCCATTCAGGCCGATGTACTGGGAGGCAGTGAAGAGGGCCGTGGCCTGGGCCTGCCGGACAGACAGACAGTATCCGTGTGTGTGCAGCAGGCTGGAGATCGGCCGGGACTGGGAATCATCTACACGTCAACTACTGGGCTGTGATTCTCCACACCCATATTCCCCACTCAAACCTGTTCTGGAGAGACGCATGGATGTATCAGTCATGTAGAAACTGGAGCTGCTGCTTACTTGCTTAATATTTCAAAAAATATCTTTATGAGTCTTGCAGAGCTTTAACATTTTATTGCATTAGAAAGGAAATATTAAAACAAGTGCCCTTTTCTTGATAGCTTTTCCCCCCAAAAGTAGACATCTGTTCAATCACTTGTGACTGATTTTTAGTGAATGTATGAACTCATTTCTTCTCAAGTTCACACAGATGTCCTAGCAGAGCGACAAACAGCTGTAGTTCATCACATTAACTATGAATATGATGCAGTATGTTTTATCATTTAAAACATAAAATTACCTTTGTGAAATGTTTTGTTGTGTGTATGTGCTGTCTTTTTTTTTATAAATTAAAATAAAATAAAATTAGCATCTCAAGGACAAACACAGTCACCCTTACGAAAAAGAAGTTTATTCAAGTGTGCTATTAGTATACTTCTTTTAAACTAAAAAATAGGAAAGTATACTTTTAGTCTACTTTTCATGTACTTCTCAGAAATGACATTTAAGTATACTTGACATACTTAGAAAAAATCTAAATTTATTTGAGCTATACTTGTGCTCCTAGAATCAGTATTAAGTTCAAATTTAGAGGCTGTCATAATTCATGCATGAAAGGGTTAATATTTTATTAATTTATTGCTATATATAGTGCTGCTTGAAAGTTTGTGAATCCTTTAAAATTTCTATATTTCTGACCCAAAACATCATCAGATTTTCACACAAGTCTTGAAAGTAGACAAAGAGAGCCTGATCAAACAAACAACAACTAATGGTGGACTCGTGAACATTAACATTAGCCAGTGTCAGAAAGGCCTTTAGCTGCTTAGAAGTTACCCTGGGTTTGATTGGGTTCTCTTTGTCTACTTTCAGGACTTGTGTGAAAATCTGATGATGTTTTGGGTCATATTTATGCAGAAATATGGAAAATTCTAAAGGGTTATATATATTATATGACACACACACACTCACTCATGTCTGGTTTGCTATCCTTGTGGGGACTCTCATAGGCGTAATGGTTCTTCTGCTGTACTGTATTTTCTATCACCCTACACTCATTCTGTATGATTTATAAGCTTGTTTACCCGTGGAGACCTCAATTTAGGTCCCCACCGTGACACAAGTCCCCATGAGTCTGTGTGTATTCAGGTTTAAGTCCCCACCAGGATAGAAAAAACAGGTACACACACACATATATGTGTTTGTGTGTGTGTGTGTATGTGTGTGTAGTCTCTCCCCAACAACTTTGCAAAGGCTTGCAAAAAATATGCCATATATTTATTAGTGAATGCAGAAAATAAATAAAATACTGTATGCATGTGCTTACTCTGACATTGCATTATCCAAAGGCGAGTAAGAGAACCAAATTTTGGTGTGAGGTCTAGACAGTTGTATTTTGGTTTCACAGATGACTGGGGAAATATCTACTTGAAGCTAATGATTCCTTGATGAGTAGGCTACCTGTCTGGTGTAAATCCTAGGTGCAAAAATTAGCTCTATAATTACCCTGAGCCTTAAAACACCACTGCCACACTTGGTTATCAAGGGCATTTTTATGCAGTTGCCAACATTTGTTAAAAAAAATAAAATAAATACAACATTATCATTTGAAACAACATACAAAAATATTTCATATATCGCTCTCATTATTGGAAATATTTTCCCCACAAAGTTAGTGGGGTTGCCTAATTATATTGGACGGAAATTATAAAGACAACACTTAAAATAAGAAGCAAGATTAGATTCAAGGCTTACAAGAGGATATTTCATCGGATGGGATTTAATATACTTAGAGGCACAAAGCATAAACACTTGACTGAGGTTTGTCCACTGTAAGATAACAAGAGTGTACCTGTACCACTACACCACATGAGGGTGCCATTTAGGCCACATCACACCAAGCCAGAGCTTTCCCTGTCTCATCTTTTTGTTTTCCTAGTCTCAAGAAATATTACTATTAAATAAATATTAAATATTACTGAGCATTAACACCTGACATGGTGAGCATAGACTTACATTTACATTTAGTCATTTATCAGACGCTTTTATCCAAAGCAAAGCAATCAAAATCAACAAAAGAGCAATGATATGCAAGTTTTTTTGTTTTTGTTTTTTAGTTATATGATAAATAAAAAGAAAACAGATAGAATAGAAAAAGAATAGCGCAAGCTAGTGTTAGATGCCTTTTTGTATGTTTTTTGTTAATTGTCTAATAAATAAAAAAAAAACAAATAGATAGAATACAAAAACAACAGAGAAGCTAGTGTTAGGTTTTTTATTTACTTTTTAAGAAATCAAGCAGTAAATAAATAGAGTGCAATTCTAAAAGGAGCATGTTTTTTTTTTTAAGAATAGTATTAGAATAGAAAAAAAATAAGATAAAAAAGAGACTTTATACAAACTGTGTGTTTGTATGCCTCATTGTCTTGTCATTTTTTATTTATTATTATTATTTTTAATGCTGTTTATTGTGTGTATGACACCTGTCTGTTTTCCTCCTTCTCTTTTCGGTAATCCCTGGGACTCGGTTTTTCTGCCCTCTACCATCAAAGGTCGAACAAGGCTCAGGGGTTTGTGTTTGTGTATGTTATGCTGCTGTGGCATCTTTCACGACAGTTTTTGTGTATTAGAGATGACAGTGCTTTCACCTGCTGCATAAGTGAGAGATATTCACTGTCAGTCTTTGATCGTTCATTCAGTCCCAACATCTGCTTCAGCTCAAAGCTCAGTGGTGGGTAGTCTGGTGTTTTGTCCCCTGTAACCAACATCATTATTGCCATTCATTCCAGGAACAGATGAAGAGATCAGATCTTCAAGATAACGGTGAGCTGCATGACAGGCTGCTCTTTCAGCAAACATAGGTTTGAGAGACGAGGCATGATCCACTCATGCTCTTTCTTACTAACATTAATACATTCTACATGGAGGACACAATCTGGCAATATTAAAAACTAAATGTAAACACACAAAAGAAATGGTAAACATTTTGTTAAATAGCAAAATTTAAATAATCATAAATTGTACTTTCCAGCATAAATCAATATTTATACCACAGACTTGAAATATTGCTACAGATGGGTGAGGATGTGCATTTAGAAATGATCAAATATCCCTGCAAGTGAACACACAGGTAGTGTGAGAGAAGGCAAATAGGGAAGGAATGATCTCTACAAAATGAATGAGTTAGAGGCAAACGCTGTTGAGCACATACTTATTCAACAACTGATTTTTGTTGACCCCCAAAATCTTTTTTCTCCCTTTTCAAATCTCATATCGCATCAGAAAGGCATTTATTGGCCAAAAGCAAAATTGGCCATATGGAAAACAAGAAAGAATAAGGGCATAGAGTTGGCAGCAACGAATTCTAGAGTAATGTGTATGAGTCTGGTGGCAGCAAGATTGAGAATGGAATTTACATATTACAGTCTTACAAATAATGTAACTGCTTTTTGTGAAATGTGGCGTATTAATGAGGTTCTATGATGATCAATTGGTCTTCAGTTTTTAAATATTTTTTATTTATTTTTTTTAATTGCATTTCAATGCATTTGGGATATGATGTCTGAATTAGGAATGTAAGAATTTGTAAAAATAAAGTGTTTCTAAACCTCTCTCTCTCTCTCTCCTCCCATTCACGCCCCCTTCATAGCAGCTGTAAGACACACAGACACACACAGTCCTCTTTTTAATCTCCAGTAAAGATGCTGCAGAAAGTCCGAGATCAGGTCAGGAAACATCCAGGAGTGAGTAATAACCTGTTTTCTAAAAAGATCTATTTGTATCTCATATGTTACCAATAGTATTGCATGCTCTGTGGGATTTTTTATTTATTTATTTTTTATTATTTAACTTCTGAGCAATTGAAAAGATGCTTTTTGAGTACCCATGTAGTATTAATATGCTCATCTACTGTGAAGTCAACATTTAAAACATTAAAATACAAAATGAAACCTTGAAAAAACAACAATTGGATCTATGACATTAGTAATCCTATTCTGGAAAAAAAAAAGACGACGACGACAAAGAAAAGAATATTCAGCTTTAAAATATTCTAATCAAACGTCTAAATTACTGCACAATGAACCTTTTATTTTATAGCACTTTCCAAGAGAGCAATTTACAAAAGATATCATTTTTCACAGCTCATCCCACAGTTTTTCTTCATCTGTCTGGGCATGGGTGGAGCCTTCCTTTATTTGTTTCGTCTTGCCAGAGGACCTCATGTCACGTAAGAGAATTATTACATTAATGGGTAAAGCATATTAACAGTGACTTCAGACATGACAATTTTGATTTATTTATATTTTTTCAATATTGACTGTTTTTGATCATTAATTTGGTCCTATTTCCATAACCCCACCCCAAAAAACAAACAAACAAACCAAAAAAACTGTTGCATTTAATACATCAGTCTTGTGCAAAATAAGTTATTTTGTCAACAGCACAAGCATCAAGAATTTCTGAAAGACTCACAATTCAGTGCAATTCAAGTGGAGCTAAAATCATTTCAAAAGCACCCCATAGTCTTCATTCATTCATTCTATTAAATGCATGACAATATTTATATTAATCATTTAATACATTATATTTTTGTATGTAACAGTATTAACTCATTAATGGCAAGAAAAAAACACATTTTGTAAGAAAATAGTAGCAGGGGGAAACCAAACATTAATGCCACTGAACATGTTGGACAGTTTAATAAGATTTATTTAGTTAGGAGTCCATTTTTTCCCAAGTACTAAAGAAATCGTGGTTTATTTGAGATATTGTTTTATCTTTGACTCCCGACAGCTGGAACAAGAGCAGCAACCCTGAACCCTGGAATAAACTCAGTCCAAGCTACCAGTATAAGGTATAGAAGCCCGCTGCTCACATCGTATCAGCAGCTAACTAAATGTTTATGTTATAACACAAAATATAGCTATGCAAGTATATCAATTAAAAAACAAACAAAAAAACATGTTAATTATTGTAGAAATGGCTCATACCGGCCTGTGAAAAGGGTCCATGCTTGTTAAAACCAACAATCGTGTCAGTTATGATTTGTCTAGTACAAATTTCTTCGTACTCAAACTAGTTTAGCATTATTCCATATTTATATTTAAAAGAGCATGTTTTAGTTGCATTGAAATCCCGGGGGACATCGCCACCCTTCTTCCCTGTTGATAACTTATTATTATTATTATTAATATTATTGCAAACATTCAGTCACAGTTGCATTATAGATGCCTATTCATAGATGTGTGAGAAACAGAAATAGCGCTGCTCAAGAGAAGCACACAAGAGACTCAGAGAATTGATTCTAGTTTATATGTTTTTCGGTAAGATTAAGAACATTTCACCACTCATCCAAGTGGCTTCATCAGTGTAGAACAGGATGTTTTGGTATTTCCTGTGGATGTTAATTCCCTGAGGGTCTGAATTGTCCGGTAGATCATGAGTCTGACTCCTTCAGAACGACTGGGAATGAGATATAAACGCTGGTCAATGTAGGGGAGCGCAGGGCACAACCTAACATTTTTTGACTTTCTCAGTTTGTGTAAATTCACACAGGGTTCAGAGTGTAATTTTTATCCACATTAATTTCACACTTGTCTAGTACAAATATGTTGCTTTGTTTCATAATTACAGTGTATACATTTTTCTTTATTTACCTCAAAAGAGTGGAAGTGAGATGTGACAACATGCCCCGTAGATGGGATACATTGTAACATGATCATACCACAACTGAAAATATTAAAGATAATGAAAAAAAAAAAAAAAAAAAAAAACATATCTAATGACAAAAAATATACAAGAAAAACTACAAATATTTTGTCAATAAAATAAATTTATGAACCTTTTCAAATAAAATAATGGTGTTTTTTTAAGAATTAAAATCATCTAATTTTGAAGTTTGACAAAAAACACATTGCAACCATGCTTGAGACGGCCCTTATCACAAGACACAACTACTGTATACAGTATAGCCTAGTTCAAAACAATGTGGGCAAATATATGAAGAAACACTCCCCTCCCTCCACACGAGACACATAAACCAGACAAAATGCCTTACATTTCCTGAAATAATCATTTCTGAACATTAAACATTGATTGTCAGTCTTTATTCACCTGTTTCTTGCGGTTTCTCATTTCAGTTTATTAAAGTAAATCATGTTAAAATTTATTAAAGTAAAAAAAAAGTGTAAATCACTTTTAAATCAATCACTAATATATCATAGAATAGCATGGTTTAATAACATTGCAGTGCAGTGTTACAATTTATTTGTTTGTTTGTTTGGCAGAAATAGGCTTCCATATAAATTAAATGTTCATTCTAAAATTATTATAAGTATCTTCCCCATCTGTGCAACTTAAAACCAGTTAGTGTCTTTTGCTAGTTAGTGAAGCATTAAAGAACTATCTGAACTTCTAAATAACAGATCGCAGATTAAAGTAGCAGATTTGTCTAATTTAAAAAAAAAAAATTACTTTAGCCAGAAATGTGCTTTTACTATGGTAAAATAAATATTTTTGAATTTTGGCACACTTTTTTCTCTATATAGTGTTGATATGGCAACTAGTAAATGCCATAAATTTGGTTATGCTAGCATGTGTGGAAATATTTAATTCTGTGCTGGGCACAAACTAACACGGGTTAGCTGTAACACGAGATCCCGTATATTCTTAGCCTTCATGTATATATTACTAGGTTGTCTGGATTTAGTGTTTTAAAGTTGCTCACGGGTTGATATGATGGAGCAGCAGTGTAAAGACGCCAGTCTGCATGCTTTCCTGTGATGTGAAGCAGAGCGTTCAGAGCAGAACCTCATTTACTCGTTTACTGATGTGTTTTAGAACTGTGGCAGTCCACCTGATTTACACTTTCTAAATATAAGAAACCTAGAAACTTTGGCATTATAATAACGAGAACAGGCATTATATGCATCAAAGAATCGCATTAAAAATATGCATTACTGAAGAAAGTTATACTGCCCAATGTCTGTCTCCACCTGCCATACAATCAATGTTGCATGTCTTCTTTTTTTTCCTTCTTTAGTTTGTGGCCATTAACACAGACTACAAAAACCTGAAGAAGGAAGGACCAGACTTCTGAACATGTCACGGTTGTTGCCTCAACTTTAATCATGAAGATGCTGAGATGCCCTTGCACCTCACTACTCTAATTACACACTAATAATAATATTAATAACTTTTTTTAAATGTGTGGTTGGGTGGGTGTTTGTGTTTTAAGAGAAATTTCAAGAACCGTTATTTCCTCACAAAACACACCATAGACATATTCATTAGCATGAGATAAAGAGCAGAATAAAGGACTAGACTAGTGTTACTTTTGTTTATGTGCATTAGATGTTAAGCTTTATAGAAATCCCCAAAATTGCAGAGATAACATGACCTCTCGCTAGTGAGCATGAGAAAGGGCGAAAGTAAGACGAGCAGATGTTTGTCTTTCTGTAAACAGAACCTGAACAGCAGAGACTCATGGGAAGGAGATTGAGCTCCCTCAAGCCTGCCCTTGAAGTCTGTGATCATTTGGAAAAGTAGCCATCTGTTCAGAATGACACGTGGAGAACAACATGTTTATCTTTGTTTCTCTCACCATCTTTCTATCTGCACTTATTACTGTCTTCATTTTTATATCACTGTCATCCAACTATCATCATTCATTTCAAGGTCTTCTGTACACATTCTCTTCGGACTGGCAAGGCATACAAACAAACAAACAAACACAGGAAATAGGCAGATATTTTACTTTGAGTGTTTACTCTACTGACCCCCAGAGAGTTTCAAATAATATATAGAGAGCCATGTTTTTTTGTTTTTTTTTAATGTGAACATTTTATCATTAGCTAACAACCAAAATCCTATAAATATATATAAGTATGTTCTGTTTTGTGCAAGATGAATAAAGAGTATATATATATATATATATATATATATATATGCACATATTGTATCCTTTGTTGGTAACACTGTAATAAGTGTACATGAATAATCACAACATTTTGTTTAGTTTCATTAAATTGCGAAATCACAACATGTTACTGTGCCATCTTTCCTTAAAAGAAACTAAATGCATTATTGGGTTCACTACAGGAAATATAGATTAATTGATACTGTTTATTCTGCTTCAGGATTTTTATTTTTTAGATTTAGTTGTCAAGAAGGCCCATTCATTTAACAAGTTACTCATAAAAAGCAGAATTATTCGCACAGACATTTGAGAAAAAAAAAAAAAAAAGAACACATTGAAGCAGAAGAATTTATTTCCATGTCTTTGTCTTATGGAATTGAGGGAGTTTCTACTTCAAGGATAACAGTAGAGCACAGAGTGCTAGCTTAGACAAGGGCGAATTAAGCCTTGTGATGTTTGGAGGCCAGAGTGACATCTTGTGGTTGATGAAATGGATAAATGTAAGACTGGAGACTTGAAATATAGCCACACATGGGTATGGACATGCACTTAGTGCACATGTATAAATAGTAAAATGTACTCCTGAGTAAAAAAAAATTAATTAAAAAAAATAAATCCAAAGGGTGCACATAAGGGGGAAATTAAAAAAAAATATATATATATATATATATATATATTTTTTTTTTTTTCTTTCTTCCCCTTATATCACAGTTTAACCTGTCAATGTGCACCTTTCAGATTAATTTCAAAACTTCTGGTCTCGTTTTCTTTTTGACTCACTCTAGCTTATGTCAAAAAAAAACATAAAAAAAATGTGCATTAATACAAATACACAAATTATATTAATGCACTATGATGCCAACATTACAAAAAAATGACTATTTAATATATACATATAATGAGTCCACTGAAGGCGAGCGTAGTGATGAACTCAAGTGCAGTTTATTTACAAAGGTGAAATCCAAAATCCAAACATAACCCAAACAGACGAAGACTTGACTTAAAACAGACTTGACTTGACATGAAACAGACTTGGCGTAACATGAACAGACTAGACTCACCGACAGTAGGTTACAACATTAACCTGTTAACCTGCACCCCCCATTTTGGGCCTCACAGCTGAAATTGACCTACCTAAATTAAAATGGTAACATTTCCTGACAATAATGTGCTTCACACACAATTTAGGTATCTTTGGAAAGAAGACACTCTAGGCTTTACTATCCAGAGTTGATAATGCTCAAAAAAAAAAAAAAGTTATAGACACTGAAGTGCCTTGAAAATGTTTTACGACACTGAATGTTTTTTTTTTTATTTCATAAACAAATACATGAAATAAGTCCTGGAGCAATCCAGAAAGTAATGGGTTGAAGGTCACATGTCTAATGAGTTTATATTTCAGATTTGAAGAAGATACCATGAAAAATGAGATTCCTGCAATCATTTTTCTGAGAATATTTCTATAAAGCTATAAAAGTTATTGATTTCCTCTTCTTCTTTTTTTCTTTGGTTCTTGGATTAATAGACATCACAGCAGCTGGTTATTAGCTTATTTGCCTGCTATAGCTTTAAAAGCTGCTGCTGCT
>JAFVLL020022871.1:58030-138438 GCA_021397915.2 Tor tambroides | reverse complement strand
TATAATCGCACAACCTATTCGATATTCAATGAATAAATCGACTAATCGAATATTCGAAAATCGTGACCCATCCCTAGTATGAGTGTGCATCTTTTTGGCAAGCTGAGGTCCATTCCCTCCTTTTCTATGAGTATTAACATTACGCTAGCTAGTAGCACAGAGCTAGATTTTTGTCTATCAGCATTTGACTATGAATTAGTGTTTGACACCTGAATTAGCTTTTAAAAATGCAAAAGTGTACTTGGCTACACCGTTTAGATATGTGCTTGGTTATAACGCTCTACTCCACCACCTGAAGAATTTCTCCTGCCATGATGGCTAGAAAACATAAACAAGCATCTGACTCTGTTTATAACGCAATGCTATTTTTGTCAGGTACTATATGAAAGTATAAAGCCGAAAGTATAAAGTACTTCTCTTGTCCATATCCCACTCTGGGGTGCATTTCTGTACAATGATGTAACCCACCGATTAACTATCATAGTAGTACGATTCATCATTCAACTAACCAACTAGGCACAATTGTTTCCCATAACCGTAGTAACAAGGTTGCACCTCCGTCATTTGAACCATGTAGGTTAAACAACAGAACTATCGTTAAAGATGTCACATGCAGGTGGTGGAGTAATAACTCCACCAATATCCAATCAATATCTCTGAGATGCTGCTGTAACAAACATGGTACTTTACTGTTTTTTTGTTCCCTGTCATTTTGCTTTGTTCAAAGTACAAAGTACACTCCATTGCCAATAAACACAGGCATGTTTAGTTTTTTATTGCTCAAATCACTCGTATATGCACTGTTAAGACCAAAGTATATACTTCAGTTTTGATGTGAATGCTTAACAGGATAGTTCACTCAAAAATGAAAATTCTGTTGTTAATTACTCACCCTCATGTCGTTCCAAATCCGCAAGACCTTTGTTCATCTTCGGAAAACAAATTAAGATATTTTTGATGAAATCCGAGAGCTTTCTGACTCTCCATAGACAGCAACGCAACTGACACGTTCAAGGCCCAGAAACGTAGTAAAGACATTGTTAAAATAGTCCATGTGACATGAGTGGTTCAACCTTAATTTTATGAAGCTACGAGAATACTTTTTGTGCGCAAAGAAAACAATAATAATGACTTTATTCAACAATTTCTTCTCTTCCGTGTCAGTCTCCACTGTACTTTCACGAGAGTACCACGATGTATGCTGTAAAATTACGGTTGAACCACTGATGTCACATGGACTATCTTAAATTATGGCCTGAAGATGAACGACGGTCTTGCGGGTTTGTAACGACATGAAAGTGAGTAATTAATGACAGAATTTTCCTTTTTGGGTGAACTATCCCTTTAAAGTACACTCCATTTGACAGCATGCGTGAACACAGGCACTGTTCAGTTTGCTATTTTTCTCCATAAGTTATGAGAGACAAAAAAAAAACTCTTTGTACTCTTTTAAACTAGAGTTGTGTCTTAACCCCCAACCTCTAACTTCAACAAATGCTAATTGTTGCAGGAAAAAACAAAGCATTTTCTGAAAGACTCACAAAAATTGGGGGCAGTCGTGGCCTAATGGATAGAGTCGGACTTGTAACCCGAAGGTCGCGGGTTCGAGTCTCAGGTCCGGCAGGGATTGTAGGTGGGGGGAGTGAATGTCCAGCGCTCTCTCCACCCTCAATACCACGACTGAGGTGAGACCCTTGAGCAAGGCACCGAACCTTCAACTGGGCGCCGCAGCATTGGCTGCCCACTGCTCCGGGTGTGTGTTCACAGTGTGTGTGTTCACTTCTCACTGCTGTGTGTGTGCACTTGGATGGGTTAAATGCAGAGCACAAATTCTGAGTATGGGTCACTATACTTACACGTCACGTCCTTTAAAAAAAAATTGAGAAGAAATGACACAGAAGCCAGCCAATCAGACTACAGCTTGATAGTTTGCCAGTTTTTGCCATTTTGTTGCAAAAGAATGATCTGTATGTGGCCCGTGGGCTTGTCAGACCTTAGCTATCCATCTCACATGTTGATTACTATGAGAAGCCAGTGTCTGAAAACTCAGTTCGTCATTCTGCTGGTGAATCTGAGGTGACTTCTTATGCAGTGCTGAGCACACAGAAAATAAGGTAAACAGTGTTTTCAAAGCGGGTAAAGTGTCGGGGTTTGTGAGGCAACGTGCTCTCACTCAGGCTTGGCTGTTTGCGGAGGAGCGGAGCGGGGAAAACCACTCTGCCGGTTTCTCTTACAGAGCCCAGCCTGTTGATTGCATGAGGAAAAATGTTATCACAGTGCATTCCAGAACTACCTGCAAACAAACACTGCTGAACACACATCCTCACACAGGATACGCTGAAAGCCTGCTTGTGAACATTGACCTTATGGCTATATCTTTATCAAACTATCCAAATTCACAGGACAACATTTTTATGGGTGGGCACCTTCCCCCTCCAGGCCCAATAAGTAGTCTCACATACACTCTTAAAAATAAAGGTGCTTCACGATGCCATAGAAGAACCTTTTTGTCTAAATGGTTCTATAAAGAACCTTTAAAATCTGAAGAACCTTTCTGTTGCACAAAAGGTTCTTTGTGGCAAAAGAAGGTTCTTCAGATTATAAAAAGGTAAGAAAGAGATGGTTCTTTAAAGAACCTTTGACTGAATGGTTCTTTGTGGAACCAACAATGGTTCTTCTATGGCATCGCTTGAAGAACCTTTTGAAGCACCTTTATTTTTAAGGGTGTAGGACTTTAGTGGGACCAGTATAATGTCCCCCGTTACCCATAGCAATGGCCCTGCTTGATAATTACGACTACAGGAGCAAATAGCAATGAACTTGGGAGGAACAAGAAATGCAAGAAACTAATTCACATCACCGCTATGGCACTTTTACAGTCCGCAATCCCACAAGCGGTTATTTATTTCACTTTAATGACTCATGATCCTGCTTGACCCATCAGGTCATCTGTTTGCTCAAACGGCTTGGTGCTTACGCTAATTTAACTGAATGAAATCTGTTTGCCTGCGGAGGCTCTCAGACTTTCCCTGAGTCACCGGCCATCAAAGGACGCCTTTATCCTCCACAAAGTCAGAGCTTACCTGCTGCAATTAGGTCAACACATATAATCACACACACACACACACACACACACACACACACACACTCATGTTTTAAAATGCTTAATGAAGGAGCTTCACCTCTCTTGAATTTGTAATGGAACACCAGTGTGCTGCTAAAATGCAGTATACACTGAATATTGCCTACTAAAGTGAAACAGTATGCAATGATAATTATTTTAAACTAAGGAGTTAAATAACAATGGTAATTTTTGTGTAAGAATGTGTTTATCTTTGCGAGTTAGATCAAAAAAATGGAAGAAAAAAAAGTTGCTATTGCTTTTGGTGTGTAAAAATGTGGTCTGCCCATTAAAATCGACTTTGCTTAGGACCCAAAATGATTGCACTGGCTGAAAGAACTCTTTATTGGTACTATATTCAGTGCCTGATTAGAAATCCTACAGTTGAAGTCAAAAGCTTACATCCCCCTTGCAGAATCTGCAAAATGTTAATTATTTGACCAAAATAAGAGGGATCATACAAAATGCATGTTATTGTTAATTATACTGACCTGAATAAGATATTTCACATAAAAGATGTTTACATATAGTCCACAAGAGGAGATAATATTTGAATTTATAAAAATGACCCGGTTCAAAAGTTTACATCCCCTTGATTCTGTGTTGTTACCTGAATGATCCACAGCTGTGTTTTTTTGTTTAGTGATAGCTGTTCATGAGTCCCTTGTTTGTCCTGAACAGTTAAACTGCCCGCTGTTCTTCAGGAAAACCCTTCAGCTCCCACAAAATCTTTGGTTTTCCAGCATTTTTGTGTATTTGAACCCTTTCCAACAATGACTGTATGATTTTGAGATCCATCTTGTCACACTGAGGACAACTGAGGGACTCATACGCAACTATTACAGAAGGTTCAAACATTCACTGATGCTTCAGAAGGAAAAACGATGCATTAAGAGACAGGGGGTGAAAACTTTTTTAATCTGAATATCAGGGTAAATTGAACTTATTTTGTCTTCTGGGAAACATGTAAGTATCTTCTGTAGCCTCTGAAGGGCAGTACTAAATGGAAAAATAAAAAGAAAAGAAGATATTTAGGCAAAATAAGAAAAAATAACACATCTTCATTCTGTTCAAACGTTTTCACCCCTGACTCTTAATATATCGTTTTTCCTTTTGGGTTATCAGTGAGCGTTTGAACCTTCTGTAATAGTTGTGTATGAGTCCCTCAGTTGCCTCAGTGTGGCAAGGTGGATCTCAAAATCATACAGTCATTGTTGGAAAGGGTTGAAATACACAAAAACGCTGAAAAAACAAAAAATTTGTGGAACCGGAAGGATTTTCCTGAAGAACAGCGGGCAGTTTAACTGTTCAGGACAAACAAGGGACTCATGAACAACTATCACTAAACAAAAAAACACAGCTGTGGATCATTCAGGTAACAACAAAGTATTGAAGGAGAAATTTGAATTTATTAAGGGAAAGCCCCTTCAGATGCTTCATCTCATTTTCAAGGGGGACCCAATAGCACACACATAAAACAATACAAGATAAGTAATGTACCCAAAAAAAAAAAAAAAACCTAAACAGACAAACAACAGCTCACTACCCTATTCACCCACCCACAGTCTACAACTATAGACAAAAGCATGTACATGCAAAAAAAACATACATTTTAATACAAGCATGAAAAACCAAATATACAAACACCCTGAGGAGAAGGAAAAAAAGAAAAAAAAAAGAAAGAAAAGAGAACAATAACAATAAAAATAGTATTAATAATAATAGTAATAATAATAATAAATATAAATAATTTATCAAAAATAATATAAAATTCATAGAAAATAATAGACAAAAATTAATATAACTTAAAGACAATTCTCAACCCAAAATTAAAAACATAAGCAGGTTATTTTCAAATGAGATAGTAAATTGGTCCTAAAGAGACGGAAAGATGTAATTGATCTAAGAGAAGGGAGATTGTTCCAGTCAAATGGAGCTTTATATCGAAAAGACCTTCGACCGATGTCAGTAAAAATTCTAGGAACAAGAAAATGCGGATACTGCATATGTCGAGGGGAGTAAGTAGATGAAGATGGAACCAAAAACTGTATTAAGAATCAAGGGGATGTAAACTTTTGAACCGGGTCATTTTTATAAATTCAACTATTATTTTCTCTTCTGGACGATATGTAAACATCTTTTATGTGAAATATCCTATTTAGATCAGTAATAAATAAACAATAACATGCATTTTGTATGATTCCTCTTATTTTGGTAAAATAATTAACATTTTACAGATTCTGCAAGTGGGAAGGAAACTTTTGACCTCAACTGTATATAATTGCTTTATAATCTATTACAACTGTTCATGTTTTTTTTATGTCATATATTGCAAAATATAGTTTATAACCAAAGCTATAAGTTGTGGCATGAATAATTTCTTGTTCAAGATTTTTTTTTTTAGTTAGTTTAGGTTTTGAAGAGCGTACTAGCTTAACATACTGCTAGCAAATTCGGTTTTGACGCGAACACTTAGGGTTAGATTTACTAACAGCTCACGCCAGCACAACCTCTTTTGCTGTTAAAAAACTTCTATTAGGATTTACTAAAGACACGCAGTGAAACTATAACAATGAAAATGTGTGAACACAGTTATATTTCCGTCTGATCTGATGCATCTGATTGCGTAGGAGTTTACCTTTCAGATGCAAAATTTATGGAAGGTTATTTAAAGATGCATTTAAATTTGTGTACTTATGCACTATTCTATGCTGTTTTTAGTATAAATAGTGTGATTAGTCTGTTACTGAAGATTCCAAAAAATAGTGCACTTCAAATGCCAGGATGTGCAGTGTTGCACAGTATACGTTCAGCTGTCGCAGTTTTAATTAGCATATTGGACAACAAAATAACCTTATATAATTCATGCACTAGATGGTTGAGTACATAGTGCATAGAATTAGTGTACAGTGTCATTTGGGACACAACCAAGTATGGGACACAACTTTAGCGTATGCGTACAGCTGAACACATAGCCTTTCAAAGTATACTCCATTTAATAGAGTGCACAAACACATGCACACTAAAATGTTTCATCCTTGTCCATTGTCTGCACTATTTCTCTCCATAAGTTATTTGCAGGGTGGACAGAGTGGTTAGAAAAATCTGGCTTTGCATGTACAGTAGACATGCATACTAGCTTCGCATTCTGCTGGAATATCAACTGTGTGCATATGGTACACGTGCACTATGTTGATGAAGAAATTTACGCCACACCCTGTACATATACCATAGAGTATGTTTAAAAACCAAAGTATACTTTGGGTTCAGTTTACACTCTATGCAAATTAATTAGCATTTATACATGTATTATGTATATCAACAGCTTCCCTGCAGGGGTCCTTGGTGGACTCGATTCAACAGAAGAACCCAATCGTTCATGACACACTGGAAATGGAAGCACACTGCGCTCTACTGCACATTTTGGCAAATTTGCACCAGTATAGTCACCTGGATGACCTGCGTATACAGAGAAAACTGTGTACTGCAGAAGCAGTAAGGGTTAGTATGCTTTATACATATCCATAGTTCCAAGCAACCACACAAATCTGTCTGGTATTGTCATTTTATCACACTTCTCTTTTAAGTGTGTGTTTGAAGGTCAGGATCTTGTGGTCAGTCCCATGGCTGTGAATGTCTGTTCAGAACAAACACTGGCAGTCAGTGACGTGTCTGGGCCCATTGTGTGCGTAACGCTTTACTGCAGTTCTATTCAGCACCGGCTCAATTTGTCTTTGTGAGTTGTGTTTGTTCCAGTCATGCTTTACCACCTGACTAAATTACGAGACAGACTATGTTTGGAATAGCATATTGTACTACCACACTTACTATTTTTGCAGTATACATATACAGTGCACTCTATGCAAATGTCTTGTAAGCATGAAATACTCAGATAAAATACAACATTAGCTAAAATGTGAACACATTGCGCTTAATGTTATATCCCACAATGCAATGCATTCAACTTGACCTTCCATTTCCAGTGTGATGAATAAACTGAATTATCAAAAATGATTTTTGCATTATTTTTCTTGACTCATTATCTGATTGTACTGCAAAATGTCAAGACATTTATGCAATATGTAATTAAAACGCAAGATGACAACTGGGTGAATAAAACTTACAAGGCGATGAGGTCATGTGATAAGATCACGTGACAACAATTTAGCGTTGAAGTTCCTATTTACGAGCTTAGTGTGTTTGAATGATTTTGGCTGGCATTCAATGGATTTAATTCTGTTATTTTTCACTTCTCTACAAAGGTATTTTAGCACTAATGTAATAAAAAGTTTTAAAAAAGGAGCAAATGGTTTATATTAGATTTACAATTACAACTTATAATAACAAACTGTTTCTGCCATAATTCTTATACATTCAAATTAAATGTGATCTTACTACTGATTACGCATTCTTTTCCAGATTTATTTTTTAATGCTGTAATAGACACTGTAGATAACACTACACTGTAGCAAACTAAAATTCCATTCCAAACACATAATAATAATTTATATGATTCAGATGCATGATTAAAGGAAGCACCTGCACACTTGGGAGGAACATCAATGACAAACAAATTTCATGCTAAACATGCAGTAAATGAGCTATTCGTTTGGGTGGATGCAGCATGTCAGTGTACAGTTTTTGGGTCACACCTGGCGTGTGGCGCAAACGTTATGTTTATAGTGTCCCGGCATCTGTGAGCGGTGAGGAACAAACCTTATCCTCTCCTGGACGTCAACTGTGGAAATCCCATTGCACAGAACTCACTCTCTCAGGGTTTTTGCCCATTCTCTCCTACATAAACTCGCTCAAAGTGTCTGTGCTAATGGAAAAACAAAGTGCAATGGGTGTGTGGACATGAGTGTGCGGTGAGACGGGAGGTTACCTGGAACAGAGACAGACGCTGGGTGTGAGAACCGACCCAGGGTGGACACCGCAGCTGTGTGTGTGCTTTTACCAAAGGGTCAAGGTTTGGCTTGTTAGTATGGTACATCATATGGACCCAGAAAGCTTATTTTTTTCCATTAGTTGCCAGTGCCAGTAGTTGTGTATTCAGATTAATTGCTTTTTTTTTTGCAAGCATCAAATGCATTACAACATTTTATTTGGTAACACTTTATTTTGATAGTCCACTTTAGAGATTTTACTAGCTACAAGTAGCTTTGCAACTACATGTCAACTAGAGCAGTAGACTGTCTGCTTAATATCTGCTAACACTTTATTTTGATGGTCTAACAACACACATTCTATTGACTATACTGAAAGCAACTTTGCAATTACGTCAATTTATTCTACGAACCCTAAATCTAATTTAACAGTCTGCTAAAACTCCAATGAGATTAAGTTGAGACGTAGTTGCAAAGTTACTTATATTTAGTAAAATGTCTAAAGTTGTCTATTGAAATAAAGCATAACACTTGATTATGGTGTAGCAGATGTTTGCCAATGCAGATTATTAATTGTTTTCATATACTACTATTCAAAATTTTGACAACACAAAGGGTGGGTTGCACCATTAAGGATTAAATGAAGCAAAGTTTAGAGATAATAAAAGATTTGTTGTTCTAGTTTTAGTTCTTTTTTGTGATTAAAATCTTAATCTGTGGTTAATTTTAATTGTGGTGTTTTTTATTATTAATTAAACCTATTTAAACAAGTTAAAAGTTAAGAGATTTAAAACAAAGTTTAAAGTAAGGGAGAAACAGGATTAAAATTCATCTATATTAAATGTATATTAAAAGATCAGAATGATGGTCTTTACAAAGTTTTATGCAAGAGAATTATTGGATAAACCTTGATTGTTGGTGCAAAAAAGACATTTAAAAATGTACACAAATAGTATTTAAAATGCATCAGTATTTTGAATTATACTGTTTTAAAACAGCTGTTTTTATAAAGATATTTTACATAACTCTGTTTTTATAAATTTATAAACCACCTGTGTTGGCAAAGCCCCATTTTTCGAAAGTCTAAAAAGCAGTGATCAAAACTGTGATAACAGGTAAAAACCTGATTTCAACTACATACTAAATACTATCTGGGTGTACATAAGTACTGATTTCTTTTAAAAACAGAAAAACGTTTTTCATACCAAACATTTGAACATTAGTGCATGTTTGTTGATAACTGTCAACTGCGGTTCCATTCATGCAGCACATATCAACTGAACTCACACTAAATTTAATGTAGTGACTTTGCAGGTTCAGTTCAGTTAGGATTTGAATCACCCTGATCTGCTCGACCACCTGCTGTTTATTATCATAATGCACATTCGTGAATAAATTAGGCTACATTTTAATTATTTGTTTAAGTTAGTCTATGTTTTAAAACAGAAATAGACTTTAAAGACAGTGCACTGAATCACTGGACATGACTAGCTACTTATGGAACAGACTTTCCATTTACAATTAAAAACCTTTGTCTTCTTAGTGTGGCGTAAGTATGAGATCTGTTAGGTCTG
The DNA here is from genome assembly GCA_021397915.2 of Tor tambroides. NCBI lineage: Eukaryota > Metazoa > Chordata > Actinopteri > Cypriniformes > Cyprinidae > Tor > Tor tambroides. The sequence goes on along the minus strand of JAFVLL020022871.1, from coordinate 128,857 downwards.
TTTCAGTGGCCTCTCCAACACTTTACTGATCCTAAACTCAGGCTCAAGGCTGGACTGACACTACTACTCTTTGGGTTTGGGTTTGGGTTTGGGTGTGGTGTGGTGTGCTGTGGTGTGCTGTGGTGTGGTTAGGCTTGGCAGTTTTTGATTCAGTGATCCCCACCCACTATCTGTGGATAGATGAGTGGTAGAGACAGAAAGAAAAGGACGGAAAACATACACATGCAGAAATATTATATGTTATATTATATGAAATATTATACTCACCCTCATGTTGTTACAAACCTGTATGAGTTTCTTTCTTCTGCTGAACACAAAAGAAGATATTTTGAAGAATGTTGGTAACTAAATGGTTTCGGGTTCCATTGACTTCCATTGTCCAACATGGACAAAAACTACAATGGAAGTCAATGGGACCCGGAAGGGTTTGGTAACCACTCTATAAAATATCTACACAGAAGAAAGAAAGCCATACATGTTAGGAAACGGCATGAGGGGATTTAAGGATAACAGTCCACTATTTTTGGGTGTTGTTAGTGCTCTAATGTTCCAATTGCAGAACTGAGAAATCTTTCATTTAATATAGGTTAGTTAGGCAAAGCGCAGCTGTATCCCAAAACACATCTATGCTCACCTTTGAATGGTAGACTGTGGGAGAGTTGTGGGTGATTTTGGGAATGGGATTAAAGCCAATGCCCACCCACCGTGGGCTGCCAGCGCCCTCTAGTGTACACTTAATAACTCTCGCCCCTCTCCTTTTACGACCATTACACTTCTTCCGACGGTTGGCCTGAATATTAACAAACGAAAACAGCATTTTGATCAAACACACTTCTGCTTTGGAAGACTAAGAGTGACACATAAAATGAAAAGAAAAAATAATATATTATTATTTATTTAAAAATGAAAATGTAAATACTTCACTTAAGCAAGTAAACATATATTTAATAATTATACAGAGAGACAAATCTATTTATTCATTATTAAGGAGTTGTATATATCAAAAATGTATTAATACTAATAATTCATATTTTAATTGACAAATTATTTTTACTTTTTATTTTTGGTAAATATTTACTTTTGCATTTAACAATTTAAAAAAGAGCTCTGTACTGATGCTTTCATATTATTATGGCTGTACAATTACACCAGACACCTTGCCTAGTTACTCACCACTATAGATGGCTTGGTCATTTGACAAGATGGAAGGCAGACTAACTCTTTTACAGCAATGTTGGGAAATTTAGACCTTTATAGTGAAAAGCAAATGCCAAACATCAGTTAAATGTAAACTTTTTTTTTTTTTGTTACGCTTGCATGTGACTATCAAATGAAGTATGCAATATATTTTAGGGTAACCATACTTTATCATTTTCCGAGACACGTCCTGGCTGGGGTTTGCCTAAAATGTCCACATTTTGGCTTTGTTTTCCTATTGTTTTCATACTTGCTGAAGGTAATGATTGAAAAGCAGTTTGACCAATAGTGTGCAGGCATTGTACATAATCAACCAATCATAGTGTGCGAGAAGGTGGGATCTACAGAGAACGGTTAAAGCAATGCAAATAAACATTCATTTAAAGTATGAGGACTGTAGAAAGAACCTCAATAGAAAACAAAGCTGAAACCTGGACATTTTAGGCAATTTAGAAAAATAGAGAACGTATGGTCACCCTACGATACATGTTTGATATCAATAACTCATAAAGGTGGTTTAAAAATACTATAATATGCAGTACTACTTATATGATTTATAAAACCATGTTGATACAATGAGAAACAATTATTGTGAGGTCAGGCCTACTTGTTTTGGTGGAGCCACTGAGGCTCATGATGTGGGTTGGGAATCCACATGACCACTGGACACTGCGGCAATTCAGAGCGGCCCATCAAAGGACTGATGTGAACTGTATTTAACTGCAATCACAAGTCATGATTTATTTAATTCGGATATGAAAATTGATATGTTGGAAGTCTAGTGTAACATACCTCTCTAGTCTACATACCTTGACCATATTGTTTGGTTTATCGCTGAGTGTGCTGGAAGTAGGCAACCTGATGTCTGGGAAGGAAAGATTTGCCCTGCCAAACATTAACCAGAGATTGTGAATAGTGGGATATAAAAATAATAGTTCTGATGACTAATGAACTAATGCAGTGATGCATTAGACTTACCTCTGAGTGTCTTTTGTCTGTTTGGTGAGAGAAACACAAGAGACATCATTCAAAGACGCCTCTGTGTCAGCACCGTACAGCGGCCTTTCTTTAATCGGTCTCCCTCGTCCAGCCCATTCAGAGACATTAACAATACTCAGAGATGGAAAGTCCTCTGCTCGTATTACAAGAGACCAGAATAACAATATGGCATTATACAGACAAAATTCAAATGAATAAGGGACTTGAGGTAGATGGCACAAAGAAATTATGCAATATCCATAAATCTGGAAGGGAAACACACCATTTTTGAGAGCGTGTTTCCTCACGCGTGCTGGAGCGTGGCGTCTGATTCCTCTGGTGCAGCGGCGCTCGGTGTCCCAGCAGCATGGGTGCGAACACAGCACACTGAAACAATGAGCTCCATCCACACAGGCCTCAAAGTCCCTGAAAGATGGGGGAAAATAGGTGAGTTTTTTTAAAAAGTACATCGAAACTGACTTGTGAGTGGAAAGACTTAAAGCTATAGTTCACCCAAAAATGGAAACATCAGGCTGTCCAAGATGAGTTTCTTTTATCATCAGAACAGATTTGGAGAAATGTAGCATTTGCTCACCAATGGATCCTCTGCAGTGAATGGGTGCTGCCAGAATGAGAGTCCAAACAGCTGTAAAAAACATCACAAAAATCCACACCACTCCAGTCCATCAATTAATGACTTTTGAAGTGAAAAGACAAATCCATGAACGTCTAACGTCCAAAACGTCCATCTGGTTTTGTCTTCTCACATCAAAATCCACACAAAAATCCATATGTAATGTTACAACTGTTTTTGCTTGTAAACAATGCTTATCTGTGCATATTTCTCTCCTGATTCAGACAAGACGAACATTTCTCTGGAGGAAGCAATATTACAGATAGAGGACATGTTTAAAAATGTAAAAAACAATGTCTTGAAGGGTTTGTTTCTTACAAACACACATTAATTGATGGACTGGAGTTATGTGGGTTGCTTGCGGATTATTATCAACTGTTTATCCATTTTTATCAGCTGTTTGGTCTCTCATTCTGACGGCACCCATTCACTGCAGAAGATCCACTGGTGAGCAACTGATGTAATGCTACATTTCTCCAAATCTGTTCTGAAACAAACTCATCTACATCTTGGATGACCTGAAGATGAGTAAATGTTAAGCAAATTTTCATTTTTGGGTAAACTATTCCTTTAAAGAGTCCTTTTTTTTTTTTTTAGCCTATTTGCCTATTAATATTCTAGCATTTAAAATATCATTAGTGAGAAACGTTCAAAATAACCCCACAGGCTTTTATTCAGTTACTGAATAAATGACAATGTGACAATAAAAAAGCACAACCTTTTAACGTCCTGTTATTGCGATAACCATTTATTTCCTAGGATCTAAGAAAAGCGCTTAGCTTAAGTTTTAACTGAATCTAAATCTATTTTGTCTATTTGGTGCAACAGCACTATAACAGAAAAAAAAAAAAAACCATGAAAACATTTTTATACACTTACCTCATTTGTTAAAAACATCAGAGTACATCCTCGCAAGCGAACTTGTGCTTTTGCTTGTGTAAAGTTTGGTTGCTTAGCAGCAGCAGAAGTTCACCGGCCTACTTTCACTGTACAAGCGCTAATGCTAATGCAATGCTGCTGTGGTGTTTGCCATGAAAAACAAACGGTCAGATCTATAATACAAATAAAATAGATTCTTAAATTAAGATTATGAAACATTTCCACCAAACTTATATCAGTTTTATAATAGTTTTGCAACAGTTGATGCATCATGAAATAAACTCAAATAATAATATGAAATATAATAACATGAATAATAATTAATTATGTGTTTTCAACAAGAAAAATGAAACGTACACGAGGAATAAAGGTAATCCATTATATTTAATTATTTATTTAAAATTATTTTCGTATTATTAATAAATCTAAACACTCAGCACATTAAATATAAGCATATAAAAACATTTTAGACTCTCCAAAAGTGTCTTAATTACTAGTTTTGTTTTGTTTTCTCGCGCTAGTTTGCGTGACGTAGAGCGCGTGTGATCAGGTGGCGGGTCAGCTGACACCAGCAGAACCAGGATGAGCCTGGAGAGAATTATTACACGGTAATATTTACTCACCGCATGCAGGCGATCATTACTTCATATCTGAAATACAAGTAAATCTGGCGCCTCAGTTCGCCTCGCGGTGTGAAGATCAGTCAGGGCCATGTTTGCTACAGACGACGAGGACGGAGACTTTCTGTCTCCCACTGGAGGGTGAGTTCCTGACGGACAAAGACACAATCATGCAGGCAAAAGTCTTCAGACAAACAGCATTCACCGTTTAAAGAAAGCTTGGGGTAGATGTATAACACCGAAACTAAAATGCAGCGACGGTATGAGGAAGAAAAAAAAAAGACAATTCTGGTGCCAGAGAGAAGAGTCACTCATTGGCTAATAACGGACATTAATGTAGCAGATTTATTCCAACTTTCTTATGGCTGGCAGATCAAGTTGAAGAAACTTTTGTTGCGACAAAAGTACATGAACAGACAAGTGAGTCGCTTGATGTGTTAAAGAGCACTTGAATGTTACATTTGTTCTGGCATGACGTCCTTGATCATATGATGTCTGATCTTTTAACAGTCCTGCTGAAGGTGTTGATGTGATCAGTTCCTCTAAAATCATTTCAGCCTGTGAAGTATTTTAATGCCAGATATCTTGTTTTTCTAAACTAAAAACTCCAATATGTCGCAGCCCACTTAAGGACCACTAGTGGCCCCAAAAACATTAAAAAGCATTAAAGTCTTAATTGCAGAACTAACTTTGATTTATGTAATGTAAGATTTTTAGATATTTTAAAGTGTTGTTTAAGTCAGGGTTTTTATTTACATTTTTTTTAGATGCCGTCGACCCCCAAATATTATGATTCTCATGCAAGAGATCCCCATTCTAAAAAAATCAAAATTAATATTAAATTTATCGTAATAAATATTTAGTTTATATATATGATTTATGTGATGCCCTACTGTATCATATTTGATATGCAAATTTCTGAGGCTTCTAAATTATCAACATGATCAAAACTTTGTAGTCTGTTATAAAGATTTACATTTCAGGCTATCAATATTTAATTGTACTTTTTGGCTAAACAAATATCAGCAACTGTACCATATTTCATATTTTTACTCGGTTTGGGATAATAAAACTCAGGTGTTTTTTTTCTTCCTTGTATATGAACTTCATATAGGCCTATATCATACTATAGAAGCCATAAAAGCCCAGATCGACTTTTTTTACTTTACTTACTTTACTTTACTTTTAGTCATTTAGCAGACGCTTTTATCCAAAGCGACTTACAAATAAGGAAAAGTAACAAACTAAAAGTCAAAACTCTGTAAATAAAAACAAAAAACAAATAAAAAAATTAAAAATAAAAAACAAATTTTTAAAAACAAATTTTTCAACAATTTTTAAAATATTTTGTCTAAAGGTTTAATAAACTGTTACCATAAAAAAATCGGGCTGTTATTTAAAATGTCAGGCTTTACAGGATTACGTTACTTTGTGACATTTATAGTAATATTCTGATAGGTGTATTGTTTTACTTACTGATATATTTACTTATTTAAAATGTTTATTTATTTATTTTAAATTTTTATTACTAATTTTTGTTCTATTATTTTTAATGATAGCTTTTTTTTATAATTTAATTATTTCATTCAAATTACATGCAAAAAAATACCCATTGTTTTTACGTTTTTCTCTAAACATTTAGGCTACAGAGTCCTTAACACACTTTTATGCCCACCTAAGGGTCCCCAGCATTGTTGGGCACGTTACTTTAAAAAAGTAATTAGTTATAGTTACTAGTTACTTCTCACAAATAGTAACTGAGTTACATCATTATAAAAGTAACTTATCGTGTTACTTATTAAAAAAAATTTCAGATATGTCAAATAACTTAGATGCCCCCAATATTAAATGTTAAATGAATGAAATGGACACTAAATAGAATAAATTATTATTATAAAACATTGTACACTAATCTAAACTATTTTAATACACCTATCAAATTCAATATATTATTGTAAATATTATCAGCCCTCTACGGACACCTTGGCAATAGAATCGCCATTTTAGTTTACTCATTTTAGATTTATTATATATGTAAAGCTTATGTTTGTAAAATGGCACAGTTTTTTAAATATCCGTCACTTAGCATCAGTCAGACAAGCATTAGGCTATAATATGATATTATGATAATTTAGCATTATATGATGATAGATCTTTAGTCATTAGAATAACCATGTATGAATGCATATTTGTCATGTTGACTGAACTTAGGACTGGTGGTGGTGCTTAAGATATTGTTTGTCATTTAGTGTTTCTATAAAAAAAAACTAAAAACAGTACTAAGATAACAAAATTACTACGAATTCTACTACTAATAACAATATAAAACGCACTAAGGATTAACGAGCTGCTGGGTTCATGAATATTAATCACGTTGTCTGCGTTCGCTCGAATTGATTTGCTGAAATCAAAACAGGGATGATAATAGGTGAGCGCCAGCCAATGAGATTGTCGTTTGCGCATTAGTTCCGCCCACTACCAGAGAAACCGGCAGTTCTTAAAAGCTGAAGAATTCCAAAAGAACTCCATTTATTTGACAGGAAAATACAACAAAGAATATCGTTTACATGTAGCGCGTCAGTTCTGCATGGTATGTAAGACTCTCTCGCTCTGTATCTTTCTTTACGTGTGAGACAAAGCGACGGCGAGTCGTGCGCCTTCAGCTTCACACTAGAGTTTACAGTACGTCAAATACCGGTACACTGCGCATCCATTCAGATGAACTGAAAAATAAAATGATAGTAATATTATAATAATTTATAGTAACACCGCATTTTATTGTTAGTAACGGTAACGGCGTTGTAACGGGGGAAACAGTAATTCGTCTGATTACTCGTTACTGAAAAAAAATAACGCTGTTAGTAATGCCGTTATTCCCATCACTGGTCCCCAGACCCCATTTTCAAACCTCTTTAAGTGTCACTAAATTTTGGAGCTTCTACATTTCTTCTCTCTGGTGTTATCTGAGGTTATATCCATAAATTCAATTCTGCATTGGCATCCATATGTGTTAATAGGGAATATGAAGCTGTTGAGAAGGATTGTAGAGAGGTGGAGAGTCAGTGTGTTAATGCCACTCACATGCTGGTAGTTACACGTCCCGGATCAGAACAAGGCCTCAGTCTGGGAACGAGGCGCCCACAGTCACGCGGAGCTGCTGTGTGGTTGCAGTCCCTGCCAGACCTGCTAAAGAGATCTGATATTACGTGGAATTGGAAATGTAGTGGCATGAAGCTCAGATGCACATGAGGAGTGATTCACTGGTTATCACTGCATAGCTTCCAGCTCAGGCAGCAGGTCAGAAACAAGTCAGCTGAGCATGGCAGGACAGCAGGACAATGACTACAAGTGGAGACAGATCCATGGGTCAGTGCCGTATGCATTTATTTAAGTAGCTGATATTGCAGAAATCATACTTTTTTCAATTTCATTTTGTCGTTGCAGGTGTTCACTGATATTCTTCAGTTTAAAGTTTAATCAAATAGTCATTCGAAGTCAAAATTAGGTCAGCTTTAATTTGAGAATTGAGCATCATTTAGACTCTCATGTGATCTCACACAAGTGGAGCAGTGTAATAGTGGATTTACTTGCTGCTTTTTTGCAATTTCAGAGCAAAGTTAGCCTCTCTGTTTGGACTGGATCAGGCAGCAAGCCAGGGGAACGAGTCTTTCCAGTACACAGCACCCAAACAGCCCCGCAAGATCCCTGCAAACTCAGGTAAGACTGCAGGAACCTCTGCGAGTGTAAACAGCACTTAAAACTGGTCATACCATGAGGAATCAAATTTTCTTTTCTTTTTTTTCAATAAAATAAACTGATAAGGAGTTAGGAGTTAGAAACTGCATAAAAATTGCATTTATAATTGCAAACTATATTTAACACAAGCAAAATCTGCAAGCACAGCACTTTAAAGGGATACTCCACCCCAAAATGCAAATTTTGTCATTAATCACTTGCCCCCATGTCGTTCCAAAACTGTAAAAGCTTCGTTCGTCCTCGGAACACAATTTAAGATATTTTGGATGAAAACCGGGAGGCTTGTGACTGTCCCATTGACTGCCAAGTAAATTACACTGTCAAGGCACAGAAAAGTATAAAAAACATCATCAGAATAGTCCATCTGCCATCAGTGGTTCAATCTGAATTTTATGAAGCGACGAGAATACTTTTTGTATGCAAAGAAAATAAAAATAACGACATCTATTCAACAATTCGTCTCCTCTGTGTCAGCGTAGCGCCATTTTGGAGAGCATCCGATGGACGCAAAGTGCGTATGCTATTCTCTGTCATCAGTAACGCATGGATACGTATTGTGCGTTTATTTATGCTGATTTGAACGGAAACTGCGTATCCATGCGTTACTGATGACAGAGAATAACGTATGCACTTTGCGTCCATCGAATGCTTTCCAAACTGCCGCTACACTGACACAGAGAGACAGACAAGAGACGAATTGTTGAAGAAATGTCATTATTTTTATTTTCTTTGCATACAAAAAGTATTCTCGTCGCTTCATAAAATTCAGATTGAACCGCTGATGGCAGATGGACTATTTTGACGATGTTTTTTATACTTTTCTGTGCCTTGACAGTGTCATTTATGGGGGCAAGTGATTAATGACAAAATTTGCATTTTGGGGTGGAGTATCCCTTTAACCCTTCCATACGAAAGGGGTTTAGTGCTTGATTTACTAAAGGAACAATGTAGATCATCCAGTGGCACAAATACACCTGTGAAATTAGCACCTATGTCACTTTGCATTGGGCAAAAAACACTGATGCAAACGTACATATCAGTAGTCTCTGAAACAATAATGTTCTTGTTTGATAGGAATGAAACCACAATATTCTTGATTCGCTAAGAATGAATTGCATCTGCTAAAACTGTGAAAGTAAACTCAAACATCTCATTTATGTATTTATATAGCCTAGTCTCAAAAGTTTTGGTTTGATACGATTTTTAAATATTTTTTTCTTTAGGCTACATTTATGTGATTAAAAATACAGTAAAAACAGTAATATTGTGAAATATTATTACAATTGAAAGTTTTGTTTTTTTTAGTATATTTTAAAATGTAAAAAGCTGAATTTTCAGCTTTACTTCAGTTCTCAGTGTCTCATGATCATTCAGAAATCATAATAATATGCTGATTTGATGCTCAAGAAACATTTTAATATTATTATCAGCGTTGAAATCAGTTTTTGTGGGTAGTACTGTGATACATTTTTTCAGGATTCTTTGATGAATAGAAAGTTCAAAGAAACAGCATTTATTTAAAGTAGAATTATGAACAATGTAAATATCTTTACTATCAATTTTGGTGAATTTAATGCATACTTGCTGAATAAATATATTAATTTCTTTAAAAAAAATCTTACTGACCCCAAACCTTTGAACTGTAGTGTAAGAAGGAAAAAGAAGAAAGGAAAAAAATACTGAATAAATATGACGTATGATAATACATTTTTTAATTCAGGTTTTTTTGGCATTCTGTCATTTTTATTTATTTATTTTATCATTTTTGTCATTTTTTTGACACGTTTTCACAGGACCCCCAACCCAAAAGGGTGCACCTCCTCCAAACTCCCCTGCTGTTCTCTTTGCTACTGCAGTACATGCCTACAGATAGTAAGTTGGAAAAGATGCCAAAGACTTTTTAATTTTTTGTATTATTTGTTATTTCATTGTAAGTGTAATGAATAAAGCATGAAATATGTGCAGGTCTGTAGTGCTGGACATTTTAAACCTATTTTCCAAAGCAAAGTGCAGTTCACAAGTATTTCTCTTGAGCATGTGTGGTAATATAAAGTTTGTTATGAATGCAATCACTGTTTTTTTCTGTCCAGTGTTAACGGACAGTATGTGAAACAAGGCAAGCTTGGAGCTGCAGTCCTTGGAAATCATACAACTAAGGAGGTTAGAAGAATAATAAGGTTTTTCTTCTTTTGACTGAGTCTTAAATGGAGGTGTTTCTTAACACATTTACGTCTCTGAACTCTTTTTCAGTACAAGATCCTGCTGTATGTCAGTCAACAGAAGCAGGTGACGGCCGCCAGGATCCACAGCGGCTTCGTCCTCACTGTGAGCTCTTATTCACATAAATCAAGTCACACAACATGTTTGATTTCTGTATGTTGTTTCTAACTGTCTCTCTCACGTTCAGGTCCAGCCCAGTAACTACTGCACATTTTATGATGACCAGAGGCAGAATTGGTCGCTGATGTTTGAATCCGAGAAAGTGGCTACAGACTTCTGTAAAGAGGTTTGTATTTTATGGGTTCTTCGTCGTGTGGTGTTGTATGAGGAGCTTCTTATTCAGTAATAATATTGTTTTAGGTTTGTCTCGCCAAAGTGAACTGCAGCAGTGCGTTAGACTCGGTCCTGATCCAGGATCTTGTTCTCGGTGAGGGTCAGGCTGTGGAGAATGGAGACTCTTTAGAAGTGGCCTACACTGGCTGGCTACTGCAAAACAATACCTTCGGACAGGTAAAGATGTTTTGTCAGTGACCATGTTTACTTGTACAGAGGGTTCAAGATGGGCGGTGTAAATAAAACATGCCTTAGGAAAGTAAATAAGATGCCATTATAATGTGAAATGTAATGAGAGTGACTGTATTTACTTGATACATAATGACAATATTGCTGAATTCAGATTTATGAGAATTATAGAACAACACTAAGATTTGGTAAGTTCTGTTTTTAAAAGTATGTTATGCTCACCAAGGCTGCATATATTTGATCAAAAATACAGTAAAAACAATAATATTGTGAAATATTATTATAATTGAAAGTTACTGTGTTTAATTTTAATGTGTAAATAATTCCTGTCAGGCAAAGCTGAATTTTCAGCATCATTACTCCAGACTTCAGCGTCACATGATCCTTCAGAAATCATTCTAATATGATGATTTGCTGCTCAAGAAGCATTTCGTATTATTTAATGTTGAAAACACACGTTTTTTTTGTGGAAACATTTTTTTTTTCCAGGATTCTTTGTTGAATAAAAAGTTCAAAAGAACAACAATTTTTCTCAAATAAATTTCTTTGCTGTCACTTTTGATCAATTTAATGTGTCCTTGCTGAATAAAAGTAATCATTTTTATTTTTAAAAAATGATTGAACTGTAGTTTATGTGAAATATCCATAGATAAATTTATTTTTTTTAAGTAATGCATAGTTTTTTGTTGTTGTTGTTTGTTACTACTCAGCTTTATATATATATATTTTTTTTTTCTTTTATTTTCTTCTCCTTCAGATGTTTGACTCAAATCTGAATAAAGACAAACTGCTGAGACTGAAGCTCGGGGCTGGGAAAGTCATTAAGGTGAGGGGGAAGTTGGCTGGGCTGGATTTTATGTGTCATTATCACTCATATGGCCATCTAAATCTCTCTCTGTCTGTCTCTCAGGGCTGGGAGGAGGGAATGATGAATATGCGTAAAGGTGGGAAGCGCCTCATGGTGATCCCCCCCAGTCTTGCATACGGGTCTCAGGGCGTTGCCAACCGCGTCCCGCCGGACAGCACACTAGTCTTTGAAGCAGAGATCCGTCGGGTACGGCATTCTCATATTCAGAGCTTCACTTTATTTCCTCATGTTTGACTGTGTAATGTATACTGAATAATGTTAATACATACGCAAAAGTATGTACTTTTACATCCTCGACACAGTTTATAGTGCTGTAGATATATTCCAATTGAGATCCAGCCCTGCTCTCTTCATCTGTATTCTGTCTTGATGCTCATGCAGGTTAAGTTTGCAAAGGATGGAAGTTCAAGAGATTCGGCGGCTCCGTCTCCTGCTCCCAGCGTGGAGAGTCTGACCCCCTCTGAGCTCAACCAGCCCCTCAGCACTGCTCCACAAACCAGCAAACCCAGGTGAGTCCTACAGGCCTCCTGCTGTAGCCTGACTGGAGATTATTGTTTACATTAATAGTATTTGATTGAGGTTTGCTGTTTCCTTTTTGTTTACAGTGAACCGCCTCTTCGAGCAAAATCAAACTCACTCAGTGAACAGCTCAGTGTAAGTTTTGGTTCTTTGCAGTTTAACTGCACGTTTAGTTTTAGCATTTTGTTTTATTAATGCAGATTTTTAGTTTGCATATCTGTAACATAATGATTACTGGCCAGCGTTAAAGATTATTTTACTGTGTCGGATCAGTATCTGTCGATATTGGAAATATACTGTATTTTTAATTATTCAGGCTGATATTTTCTGTTTTTACCTTTGTTGTCTTTTAGCTTTATACTTACACTTCTATTCAAAAGTTGAGGGGAAGATAGCACAACTGTGTTCAACATTGATAATAATCAGAAATGTTTCTTGAGCAGCAAATAAGAATATTAGGTTGATTAGTAGTCTAAGTTAATTAATATTTAATGACACTCTTAAATGTTTATGAAATCTCAGAAAGGAACATTCATCTGTCATAGTTTTAATAATATTGTTTGATGCCCAAATTTATTTGTATTATTATTTTTTATTATTATTAGTGGTAGTATTAGTAGTAGTATTTCTTTTTGCATAAAACAGTGCAGACTAGTATTATAGCCACTTTTTAGTAATTGGTCATAGCGTGAAAATAATTATCAGTTAGAATTTTAATATCAGTATTTCACTAATAATAAATAATAAACCATGTACAGTATAATCATTATGTTTGTGTGTTTTCTGACATGTTTTGAATGCCTTCAGAATCCTGATGCCACTAAAGCTAAACTGATTTCACGCATGGCCAAGATGGGCCAGCCAATGCTGCCCTTCATCACCGGCCAGGCCTCATCACCCTCACAGCCAGACTCTAGTGACTCCGAACTTGAGGCAAGGTTTATTTTTGTGAGAACTTCATTGCAGTGGTTTTACTCTGTCTCCTAACCAGACACAGCACAAAAATCTGCCACTGTAATCTATGTTTTTGTCTTTTAATAAAGATATGCAGTGTAAATGTGCGAGAGTGCATATAGATAATCCTCATGCACTGTTATTGCTGTAGGACCCGAGTGTGTCCAGACTCAATGAACCATCACCGCAGCCTGTGCACATCTCCTCTGGCCCGCCACCTTCAGTGCATGGTAACACCTATATCAAATCATATTCTGATAACCTAGTGTAAAATAATGCTCTTTTTATAAGATATGATTAACTGTTTGAGATGAAATTTAGCATGAACTTACAAAATCAGAACACAAATGCTCAGCTATATACTATATACTTCTAGTCTTATGTCATTTTAGTTTAATGACATTGTATGCACTCTCTCTCATTCCAGCTTCGGCGCTTCTACCTGTTACAATGGCAACAGCCAATCCACAGGCCATGATGCCAGGAGCCTTACATGCCTTTCAGGTTGGTAGCTTCCTATTGCTGTGTAACTTCAACAGTAGCACCATTATAATAACTTAAGATGAATAAAATTAAAGGGATGGTCGAGCCAAAAATAAAAATTCTAATATTATTATTGCTCCTACTGTTAGTTAGTGATCTGTGGCCAGTTGCACCAGCTAGCAACTAAACTTAGTTTAGTTGCAACGTAATGAGGCACAAAGTTACAGCTTGTGCACTGATACATATTTCTGCATTACACAGAAAAACTTGAAATGTACTGTAACTCTGCATCAGTAAGCTCATGTTTTACCAGACAAACAATTCAATTCTTTAGACACATATGATCATTTTTACACTCATCTGCTTTTTAAGTGTGGGAACATGTAAATAAATGATTGTTAGTGGCTCTTCAACACACTTGATTTAAACAGTGCATGCATGTCAAATAGAATAAATCATAATAAATGTCATTTCTGATGTTTTTTTTTGTTTCAGTATTTATTTTTTGCTATTAATTTCAAATGTAATGTCATTTACATGTCAAAATTTTATTACATAATTAATGAAATTATTTCAGTGGAAACTTATTTTTACCATAAGTTAAGTGAGACAAAATATGTAATAAATTGAAATTCACCATATTTCAATGCAACTCCTGCTCACAAATTTGGGCTTTGAGCTTTTAAGGCTGCTGTTGAATCATTAAAGGTAATCATCATATTATGCATTGGTGCATTATTTTACCAAAGTAAAGAGCTTACTAGCTCCATTCTGCCTTAAGAATAAAAGGTGCAACCAAGTTAATTACATAGTTACTACACCTCTAATGTGTACTTTACATTCCAGTTTAAATAAGACCTTACAAATGGCTGGTGCAACTCTGTGCTGAACAAACCCTTAACACCAAGTATAATACCTCAGTTGACTGTGACTTCCTCTTTGCAGCCTGTAAGTCAGATGTACCCCACACAGACTGTGCCTTACCAAGGTAAGATCATAGCTGTACACTACAAAATCTGACCACTTTGACAAAATGTTGCATTTATTTGTAGTTCATAAGCTGCATCATCATTTATGATTGTCTCTTTAAGGAACTAGTGAGGTCACATCCTTCTTGATGACAGAGGCTCGACAGCACAACACTGAAATCCGATTGGCTGTTGGGAAAGTGGCAGACAAACTGGACAACTTGTCTTCGAAGGTTGGTACCTTATTAGTAGATATATATTACGTGTATATACTTATACAACCTTTTGAGAAATCTCTCTTCTTTTTCAGATTGATGACCTACAAAAGCAAGGCAGCGTTTCATTGGGCTTATCAAACGTATCAATGGAAACAGCAATGATCATGCACAATATTCAGAGAATCATACAGGTAATTGACAGTGAATTGGCAAGTGAGCAGTGATTGGTCAATCAAACTCTCATTCATTTGTCAGTACAGTGTTTTCCAAACG
The DNA here is from genome assembly GCA_021397915.2 of Tor tambroides. Classification (NCBI taxonomy): domain Eukaryota; kingdom Metazoa; phylum Chordata; class Actinopteri; order Cypriniformes; family Cyprinidae; genus Tor; species Tor tambroides. The sequence continues at coordinate 113,768 of JAFVLL020022871.1, read as the reverse complement.
GGAGTTTGTGAGGGAATTACAGGTGCTTTGTGAGTTGATGAAAAGCTAATAAAAATATAACATCAGAACGAATAAATAATTGTAAAATAAAAACAATCAAAAAACGAAAAACTTAAAAAAGCTTTTGTTGACCTGCGTGTCATGTGACTTCATTTATTCAGGAGAATGAATGTCTGAAGAAAGAGGTGTTTGAGAAAAGTTCACGCATTGAGGAGCAGAACCGCAAGATCAGCGAGCTCATCAATCAGAACCAGAGGTCAAGACTCAGTTTAACACTCTCACTTTATCTTTGACTTCTTCATTTTTTTGTTTCTTTTTATGTTTTGTATTTTCTGTCTTGTTACCTGCTCTTGTCCCCATCACTTCTTGTCCTGTTTTGACTATCACGGTCAAAATAACATTGTGACTCGAGGGTGTTTGTGTTTGTGTAGGTATGTGGAGCAGAGTAACCTGCTAATGGAGAAGAGAAATGACTCTCTGAAGAACAGCAGTGAACAGAATCAGGCCAGAATACTACAGGCAGAGCAAGACAAGGTAACTCTATTAAACAGTCTAATCAATTACACACACAATACCAGAACAGCTCTGTTTCAAGACCTAGTGAGCTGCCATGCTTTATACTGCCTACATGGGCTGATACCTACATCAAGTGACTGATCTGAAGTGTTCTTCTTAGGGAGCATCACTACATAGCATACAGTTAGCGATCCTCGGTAGAAACACAGAGGAGATTCAACTTCCAGTTGATTTCAATAGAGTTTGATGTTAACACATTGTGAATGTAAAGGTGTGATACTCTGTCGCTCCAGGATTTGCCGATTTTGGGAGTGCTGAATTTAACTTGAAATCAAGCAAACTCTACATTTTTGCAGCAGGTTTTTTTTGTAAATTTCCACATTGTTTCCCCACAAAGTGTTAACCCAAGGAGGGTGGAAGCAATGTAATAGACAGACCCATTTGAGAGGGTAATATTTAATATTTCCAAGTCTAAATTATTCATTCACAATTTGCACTTTCCTACATGTTCAATTCCAAAACGTGCAAAAGATCTGGCTGTGCAAGCGATCCACTATATATTTATATATTTAAGCGTGTGGGATGAAATGAAAGTTTATAGTTGTTTAATGATATATGTGTATATGTAATAATGAATATGACATATATTGGGGAGAATATTTGCTAGTCCTCATAATACCTGATTTCACCAGTAGATTAAATTTTAAACAAATATATTTTTACTGGATATGCACTTTTTAAATATTTCACTGCTAATGTTGATGAAAGTGCATATCCAGTAAAAAAAAAATAAAATAAAAATAAAATAAAATCTACTGGTGAATTCGGCCATAAATTTTATATATATATATATATATATATATATATATATATATATATATAAAACTTAGAAAAATTATATAAATAAAAATTATGTAATTTTTAAATTTAATTACATTTTCAATTTAAAATGTATACTATATAGTCATTGTTACTGATTACTGATTTAATTGCCCATGTGCAAGCTGTTTTCAACAAAGCAAAATTATGAGTATTTCTTTGCTAGTGTCACCATTGCCATGTGCATTGGTGACCAGAACTGGAAATTCAGCGATTATGGAAAAATATTTACAGGTAATTGCTCTCTTACGTTCAGTAACACTAATTATATAAGTACATCATGATTATTGGTGGATTTACAATGTAATACAACCAAAATGCTGCAAATATCACAGTAATTTTTGAGAAAAGCTGCAGCAAAATCAGCCATTTCAGGCTGTAAAAATGAGCAAATGTCCAAAAATATCTGTGACAAACAATCATTCAGTAAAATATATAGATTTTTAGGTTCAATTATTTTAATTTATAATAGACTTTTTTTAATGAAGGATATGTGTGATTCTGCCTTAGTTTTTGACCTAATTAAGACCTAATCATTTGGAAAAGCCTTCATGGTCTCTCTAAAGGAAATGCAGAAGAATGTTTTCCATGAATTCCTGTTTATCTCACAAAATCTACTTTCTTTACACACTCTCCACACACGCAAAGAGACTTTTTAACATTACAGAAGAGTCAGTGACAACTCTTAAATATCTTTATTTCCTGCTAAGCCATGTATCTCTGCTCTGATTGGTTAATTAACACTACTCTGATTGGCTGAGAGCCTTTAGTGGTGACTGCTCTCTTTTCCCAGCATGCACTGCCACAGGAATTGAGTTGGGATCAGGTGAGCAAAAGCGCTGTCCCGCCTCATCCGTTTCTTCATAGTCTTCACGCACTGTTTCCCATCATTTATTTCAGTGAAGCATTTCCCATTTCTTTTGTGTTTTCACTCTGTTTTAACAGGCACCACTCACTAACCAATCAGCATTCAGCTCTCAGCAGAGATAGATAGTTCTACCACCATATTTTACATATCTTCTTCTCACTGGTTTTGTTTCCTTGTATCATTTTTTTCTCTCATCATCATTTCATCAGAGTAGTGCTGTTGTAACATGAGTTGTGAATAAGCTGGTTTAATGTCGTCTCTCTGTATCTCTGGAAGGCACGTTTGACAGAGGAGTTGGCGTCGTCCACGGCGCGCGTGTCGGAGCTGCAGCTGGAGTTGAGCTCTCAGCAGCAGAAGGCCGCAGTGCTGCAGACCAAACTCAACTCGGCCCTGCAGGACAGTCAGCAGCGCAGCACACACGTCACAACACTGGAGGCGCAGATACTCGGTGAGCAGCACTGAGTGAGAACTAGCAGTTTTGATCTAGTGTTAACCATGAAAAGAATATATGGGTGAATTTCACAATAAACATTTACAGGTCACATTTCACAAAAAAATAAAATAAAACAATTATTTGCATATAGATATTTACATTATTTTTAATTAAGCATATTTTCATTATCATAATAAATGCAAATGTTTTACCTTTAGGTTTTTAAAAATGTCACTATTCTCAATGATTCTTATTCTTGTATTTCCATATTTTTAAACTGCATTTCTGTAAGAAATGCAATGTTTTTTATTTAAATATTATTTAAAAAATAAAGGCAGTATCACAAGTATTATCATGATGCATAAATGATGAATTTCTGGGTAAAATGTTATGAAAATTGTCATGAAAATAATGTCACAATGACGTTTTCTCTAGTTACAATATGCTTTTATTTGTTTCTTTTTTTATTTTAGGGTGAAATTTGACCAGGACATGTTTGTTGATAAACATGCAGATAAACAAAATATTTCAGCTTTTGTGTGTGTGTGTGTGTGTGTGTGTTTTCTGTTTTTGTTTACATTTTATTTTGCTTTGTTTTCTGGTTTATTTATTTAGTTTTGCTTGTTTTATTTTCCTTTTGTTTCCATTTTTTGTTTTATATTTTGTTTTCTTGTTTATTTTGTTAATATTCTTGTTTTTTCTTTTGTTTTCATTTTGCTTTGTTTTCTTGTTTATTTTGTTTTATCTTTTGTTTTTATTTTTTGAATTGTTTTTTGATGTTTATTTTTTTATTTTGTTTTCCTTTTTTGTTCAGTTTTGGGGGGGGGGCACTATTTTTGCTTTCATTAAGGAAAAATTTGTGACTGGAAAATTGCATGGAAAACACCTGATTAAGGCTTGACGTGAGTATCTGTATCTGTGTGTTTCAGAGCTGAAGGAGACAGCAGACAGAATGCAGAGTCAATACAAGATGGAGAAACAGAAACGAAAGGAACTGGAGCACAAACTCAGCAACATGGAAGAAGAGCTACAGGACATGAAAACAGAGAAAGACAGTCTGGAACGAGTGAGTAATTCATACTTCTGTCTGTTTGTACATGTGTGAGGGTTAAAAACCAAATGATTGAATCTTGTGCATTAAACTGTGTGATTCAGACTCTCTCCGAGAGAAAGAGGAAGTGGCAGTTGGAGAGGCAGCGCTGTGATGAGGAACTGGAAGAGGTGAGGAGGGCGGGTCAGCAGGAGTTAGACAACCTCAGGGGCCAATTACGTAAAGCCAGAACAAGCACCGACCAAGCCACAGCTGAACAGGTAAATACAGTATGTGTGCACATGATGACAAGAATAGATCCATGCTGAATTCATGCCAACTTTCCTTACCTGTTCCTAACAGTAAATGGGTGTCTAAAGCTGTTGGCACACTCAATATATTGTTTTGTTGTAATTAGCATTACTTTTGTGCCTGTGTGTAGCTGTCTCAGCTGCAGGCTGATCTGGAGCAGGAGTGGCGGGTGAAGTGTGATCAGGCTCTGGCAGCAGCACGTGAACAGCAGAGGAGAGAGACTACTGAACTCACAGAGCACAGAGACGCACTGCAGCTCAAACTCACACAGCTGCAGGACAAGGTACACATACACAACATCGTGCTGAATGAAATCCAATACTTGCTTCTTACTAATTTTAGGGAGCTGATTCCAAAAGTAGTGGCTGTTTTGCTGGAGCAGGTCACACTTTCTCACAAAATATGTGTTTTGTAACATTTTTGCTTTCGGCAGCCATTAGTAAGGTGTCAAGAATTATCTGAATTATACTGTGGGTGTTTTACTACATCCAAACAGTGGCAGAAAATGGAATAAAATAAAAAAATTAATAAAATAATTGTAAAATAAACAATAATAAAGTTGTAAAAAATAATCTTATTTTGTGGAAAAAACTGTACGTGATAAAGTCTGTATTGTTATTTTGGATTTCAGTATCATCAAATTAGTTAATATTCAGCATTTTTTTACAAATTAACAGAATTTTTTTTCATGATGCAGGGCTGTTCTATAGAAAAAGGCGCACACACACACAGAGCAAGTCCACACCTGTTTATAATACTGTGACAAAAGTCAAAGCAAAATAATTGTATTCTATCTTTTTCTTAATCAGTCGAACAGAGAAATACTAACACATTTTTTTAATCTCCTGTCCATAGTTTAATACACTCAAACAGTCCCGTGAATCAGAGGAACAGCTTTTACTACAGCAGCAGGACCAGAAAGAAGAGCTACAGGCCTTGAGAGAAAAGGTGAAACATTGAGAAAACCAGATTCACCGGTTTCTATTTCCAGCCAGTTTGCAAAAATGCGTTGTATATTTTTGCATTAAGTTAAGCCTCAGTTTTCAACACTCTTCATTTACAACTCTATGAATTTGTTTAAAGGACCGAATTCTTCATTTTTTTTTATGGAATTGTATTTTTTTCCAATGTTTTGTAATATTAGTTTTCTTACACCAAAAATAGTCACTGTTTAGTTTTACTCAGCTATTTTTTTACCCTCTCTCTGACCGTTTTGCTACTGTATCTTTTATACTTCTAAATGCAAATGACTTCTAAATAATAAAAACATGTAACTAAATACTATGTAAATAATAATAATAATATGTAAATGATTGGCTAACCTCTTCACATTACCCTCAGGACTTCTGTATAGGTGGTGTAATATGTTGACAGCAGTCTTGTGTGTGTTTCAGTGCTCTGCGCTGGAGCAGAGAGCGGCGCTGCTGAAGCAGCAGGGGGAGACGCGGGTTTCAGAGCTGCAGAGGAAACTGACGGAGCAGCAGCAGCAGACAGACACAGCAGAAGAGGTGAGACTTCAATCACTCAAACGTCAACTGTATATTACATCAACAAACCACTCAATAAGTTACAGGAATAATAATATTAAGGTAAATGCTAAATTGTCTGTGTCAATATAATGCATCAGAAACTCTCAGTTCAGAACAAATGTCATAAATTTGAACAAGATTTACCAAGTGCAGTGTAAGTTTAACCATCAGTACCTTCAAACATGCTATGCTTCTGTAAACTGGTTTATAGAAGTCTTGAATTATCATGAACTGTAGACTCCTGACTTTGTTGTTTTCCTATATGATTAGTGCTGGTTTTACTATTCTGGAAATTAATTTGATGCCTCATTGTATTAACATATACATATATTTTGTGAATAATTAAATTTTTACATTTACATTTAGTCATTTAGCAGATGCTTTTATCCAAAGCGACTTACCAATGAGGACAATAGAAGCAATCAAAGGTTCAATCAAAGGAAGGAAGTTTTTTTTAATAATAAAAAAGTTGTAGATAGAATAGAAAACGAATAGGGGAAGCTAGTGTTAGAGGGTTTTAATAAAATAAATTATTACATTTAATAAAAAACAAAGTTAATGAATGAATTAAAAGAAAATAGAAGAATACAGAAGTATGTACACTGAAAGTTGATTTATTTAATTAAATTTAATTGTTATTTTAAAACTAAACTTAACATGAATTTTGTTTACTGGTACTTTTACTGGTGAATTTTTATTTTAAGAAATTACTATTTTGCATTATTTATTTAGTTATTTAGCAATGACACATCAAAATGATATAATTTAGCAAAGACCAAAAGTAACAGTTAAGACTTTTATAATGTTGCAAAAGATTTCTATTTCAAATAAATGCTGTACTTTTGAACTTATTCTGTTCCACAGTTTTATATGGTTTCTACAAAAATATTAAACAACACAACTGTTTTCAACATTGATAGTGATAAGGAATTTGAGCAGCATATCAGAATGATTTCTGAAGGATCATGTGACAATGAAGACTGGAGTAATGATGCTGAAAATTCAGCTTAACATCAGAAATAAATTCAACTTCGGGAATAATTACAATGCTTTAAAGGGGACCTATTATGCCCCTTTTTACAAGATGTAAAATAAGTCTCTGATGTCCCCAGAGCATATATGTGAAGTTTTAGCTCAATATACCCCACAGATAAATTTTTACAGCTTGTTAAAATTGCCATTTTTAGGGTGTGAGCCAAAACGTGCTGTTTTGAGTGTGTTGCTTTAAATGCGAGTGAGCTGTTGCTCCCGGAGAAGAGGGCGGAGCTTCAAGAGCTCACGCTCCGCATTAGCAGTGCTAGCCTTTGCAAATAAACAATCCACTATTAATACAAGCCTGTTATCTTTACAGAAAACTACTCTGTTTCAAAGCCAGTCATCTGATCATACTGTGCATAATAAATTCACGTTTATGAATTACACAGACAGGGAGCACGGCGGGATAAAAATAACAACATAGCTGGTCTCATGCTATCACAGACTTTATAAGTCCCACTCCTGATTATGAGCTCAACAAACTCAAACGATCGCCTCACATTGCTTTCAGATGCAACTTTTAACTACCACATTCCTATTCACGATCATTCTGGCAGCACTTGAAGGCAGCATCAGTGCAAAAACACAGAGACAATGATAGCTTTAGCAATTAGCCTTACAGAGTGACAAGAAGCTCTTTCAGAAAGGCAATTTGGAAAACAAATGCATGATACTTACTTTGTCTGGAGCTAACGTTTGTGCACGAAGCGTTGGTATTAATTCCTAAACATATTGGGGACGTTACTGATTTTTTCCGGGATATTTCCTTCGAAAATGTAATTTAACCACAGTGTCCTTGGCTCAGATGAGGGGAGATTATGGAGACTCCTATGTTCATTAGTGCATCTCAAAACAACACTTGTAAAGCCTCTTTGGCGCTGACATTGTATATATCTCCAGTAATGGCGGACCGCAGCTTCTCACTCAGGGCTGTGTTTATGCTAATAGGGCAGAGAGCGTCACAAATGGGCGGGACTTTTCCCCCTCAGTGACGCGCAGAGAGGGAGAATCTGAAACCGCTTGTTTGGAGAGATTGTTTATGACTTATTGGTTTTATAATAAAATGAGTTGGTGGATTTTTAACATTATAGGCTGGTTGTTTTCACACACTGCGGCCACACAACTGTGTTCAAACACCTTATAAAAGTGATTTTTGCATAATAGGTCCCCTTTAAAATAAAGCGCTATTTTAAATTCTTAAAATCAAAATTTGTTTTTATTGTATTTTTTTACTTTATTTTTTAAGCATTTAATTTTGATTTGCATCCTATAGTGAGCATAGCCAGGATGGATCACCCTTTTCTAAGCTCAGCTGTGTTTATTTTCAGGTGAAGCGCGTGATGAATGGAGTGTTTCAGTCTCTCAGAGGGGAGTTTGAACTGAATGAGACCTACACAGGAAGTGCTGTACTCCGAGTGCTGGTCAGCACTATCAAGGTCTGGCAAATCTCTGTCCAACACAGAGTGAGCTTTGTGCTCAGAATCTGACAACACTTTATTCTGCAGATAAAACATGCCACATAGTGTGTTTTTCTCCTCCACCACAGAATGTCACACTGCAGCTCCTCACCAAAAAGGAGAGATCTTCATCTGAACACAGTGAAAAAGAAGAGGACGAGGAGGAGAGGGAGACTGACGCACCGCCTAGACGTGAGGTGCATATAAACGGCCAGAGAGAGGAAGAGGAGCAGAGAGAGCGAGATCCTGCAGGGCAGTATGAAGAAGGACCGCAGCAAGTGGAGAAGAAAGAAGAAACAGAAGAACTTCAGAGAGAAGAGGACATGAGTGAACAGGAAGTTGTAGAAGAAAAGAGTGAAGAGAAAGTTGTGGAAGAGAAGGAAGTGGAAGTTACAGAACTCAATGTGCAAGTTCAGGAGAGCAGTGAGAGCGGCGCAGAAACTAAATATGCAGAAGAGACTGAAAGTGACATCACATCCAAACAGGAAGTGACCACAGAGCTGCCTGAGGACATTAGTTCCACACAGGAAGCCAAGGTAATTGATGAGAGTGTTACAGGGCCTTTAGATGAATCTGAAAGCACACATATGACATTAGGTGGACCTCCCAAGAACCCGCCGCCACCTCCTCCCGCTCTACAGGACGAGTCCAGCGATACGTCTGCACCGCTCTCCAGGTACGTGCTCAACCGCTAACATGATAAATCTGCTTCACTGCTATGACAGCAGATTCGTTTCCCAGGATGTTTAAAGATTCACCCAAAAAATGAAAATCAGCATTTACTCACCTTCACGTCATTTTAGTATTGAGATAATATTAGTTCATTTGAATTAGTTTTTTTTTTTTTTTTTTTAAATATGTCTGTATAGGGATTTATTAATTTTTCATTGAAAAATGTTGCCTTTGCAACTGCAATAGCTGAAATAAATAATATAAACATTTTATTTTATTTTATTTCAGTAAATGTTTATTTTATGTCAAGTACCGGATAGGTTTATGGTTTTAGTTTTAGTTTTATTTAACTTTATCATCCCTGCTACACCCACATGACTTTATTGTGTGAAATACAAAAGGAAATGGGTCAATGATATGACAAGACCTCTTCTGTGATCATCATGTTTTTCATTTCTGAATTATAATAAGTATCATAATAAACAAAAAAGAATGAAGAATAAAAAAAAGAAATTCTTGCTTTAAAAAAAAGTTTTTTTGTCATATTCTTTTATCAATTTCTAGAAAATAATTTACAAAATTTAATGAAACTTTTGTCTGTCATGTGGTGCAACCACCAGTCAGGTAAAAAAGAATCAGAACAAAAAAGGAAATGACCCTGCAGACACTCCCTACGGGAGACGACCCTCATGACGTCAAGTGCTGCGCTTACACCAATGTCATAATTACTGTAATTTCAATATAACACATGACATTGTACTTAGAGATGTTTACGTCCTCAGACTCGGAATTACACATTTCTGTGACAAAACTATCATCACTTATGCATAGAGCCGAATCTGCAGGGGTCAGGTGGTACAAGTCAGGTTGTAGCTCTCAGAGAATTCCCAGTTTGCAAGTTGTAATTACCATGTGGTGTGAACGCACCTAATGACACTTAAAATATCGGTTTCTTTATTTTTCTGTAATTTAGTTTAAGTTGTAAAATGTTGTGTTGTGCAATTCTTAAAAACGTAATATTTATGAATAATTCAATATGTAAAAATGTAAAAGCTATTCAAAAGCTTTTTTTTTTAAGATTTAGATGTTTACACTCACAATATTTGATGTGGATGGAAAATATTACTTAACTGATGGTTATACCACCTGACATTTTTAGTTATTACATGAACCGTTATTTTAGTTTATTAAATAAACGTGTGAAATAAATAAATTATTATTCTTTTGACCCAGATCTTTTGCATAGTGTTCAGGCTGTTCTTTTCCATACAATAAAGTGAGCAGGTGAAGCTCAAAACAGGACAGAAAAGCTCCATAAAAGTACTTCATTTGACTTTTATGCTTTAACCCAAGTCTTCTGAAGATCTAAGAGCCTTGATGGCAGGAAAAATGTTGTGAATAACTTGTTTTTGCTGTTACTAACACAAGCTATCGTATGTTTGTTTTTACTCACGATCATTGTGTGAATGTTCCAGCTGCTCTTTCTTCAGAATATCTCCTTTTTGTGTTTCACAGAAGAAAGTAAGTCAAACCGGTTTAGATTGAAATGAGGGTGAGTAAATGAAGACTGCATTTTCATTTCACAGTCAAACAGGCCTTATATTTATGTAATGGATCATCCTCTCGTATGCTAGAGAAGATGAACAGTCTCGTTCCCACCAAAGTGCATGACAGCACAAACAGGAAACAGTCAGTAATTAGATTTCACAGCAAGTAGTCTTGCAAGTAATTGAATTTGTGTGCTGACGTCCCATCCCTACAGTTTATCTAATTCAGTTATTTTTATGATTGTTGGTAAACCTCAGAAATCTTCTCATAACTGTGTAACACTGTAAATTAACTAAATTAAGCGCAGCAACTAACACAAGCCCTGCTTTAACCTTCACTGTGCGCATGTGTAATCCAGACGCTCTGTCCTGTTTTTCTCTGTCTCTCGTCCATCTGTGCTCATCCTGCTATTCTCTCAGTCCATCTGAGAGGGTAGAAGAGGAAAATGGAGATGAACCATTTTTCCAGAGTCCCACCCCTTCCCAGCCCCCATCCGAACCCGAACCCGCACCCGCACCCATACCCGTAGCCGCACCCATACCCGTAGCCGCAGCAGCCGATGAAGAGGAGGAGGAGCTGGTGAGCAGGGCTCTCTCTCTCACACACACACTCCACATCCATCTGTTGCTCTTCTGCTCTCCATTCTCACAAATAATAATTATGAATCTGCCAAAATGCATCATTCCAAGTAGTCATTCAAACTAAATTATGACCATTTCATGATGCATCACATGATTTAGTGAAGAATTGTAATTGAATTGTCATTAGGTTTGACTTGAAGCGGTGCTGCACAACATCAGTACCGCGAGAGCTATTCGTAAACATGCAGAGCCGTCTGCTCACTATAGCTCTTGCTTTACTTTGATACTGAACACCGATCTGTCTGCGCAGTGCCTCTTAAAGTTGAACACACCTATTGTGTGGTTCTGTTGAAAAACATGGCCAAATCTATAACACTGAACCAATAGTGTGAGTTTGGGGGTGGGATATATATACAGTACAGTGTTTTTGTTCAGTAACTAAAATTAACAGTGAACTAACTGATGCTCTTGTGTGAATGTATTCAGAGTCTGAAAGGATGTCCCCCTCCTGCCCCTCTGTTTGGAGATGACAGCGAGGAAGATGACCTGGACTGGCTGGGATGATGTCACCCTCCTCAATAGAGTGTTTAGTAAAACCAGTGCCTGCCGGCAGCAAGGACACACCAACTCTGACATGAGGAAATGATGTTTGTGTGCCAGACTGCAGTGGACAGTGGGTTGGACTGGTTCTGGAAACATTTCAGTATTTTCTGCGATCAAAGAAGAGTGAGTAACGTCCTGGCCAAAACCTTAAAAAGCATTTGAATGAAATCTCTCTGGCAGTATGGATTGACTGCTGCTCATAAACTGATTTACTGCATATATGGCAAAAAAATCATCTTTAAATCTACAAATACTGTAAATCAAAAAAAAAATTGAATTTTTTTTTTTTTTTTAATCAGAATTTATGATGTAACGTTCCCATCTTTAACACACGGTTTTGATGTGCAATTGAGCTTGCTGTCTCTGTTCTTAATATTTATACATTGTACTAACAGCAACTAGTTGCATATTAATAAAGAAATTAGACAGACAATCTGTCACAGTTTCTTTAGTGTTTGACTGATTTCTTTATCAGGTCATTCTTTAAAAGAGGGAAAACTGTAATGTGACAAAGTTACCAGTCAAATACATCAATAACAGGTAAGTAGTGATATGGGTTACAGTAAGAAAGAACAGACCACTGAATTAATACACAATGTGTGCATTAAGTTTTAATAATTCAGCGGCCTGTTGTCAATCATTCTGTCTTTCACCTTCACCACAAATACATCTATATAATGTGTCATTCATAAAACACAAGCTGAAGGGGGATTTTGCTAATTTAACTGCTTCCTTATTTCCTTGATATGAAACTACGACTGTGTGCAGTATAAAACAAATCTATCAAATCGTTCACAAAGAACACGCTTTTGCATTCCATTGTGCTGCTTTTACATATATTTTTATGTAAATATGGACGTTTGACAGTCGCACACGCGTGTCAAGACACACGGCATTCTAAATTCACAACGCTCAAGTTAAAACTAGTTCTACATAGTATAGAAGCTTGTCTCCATCATGAGATCAAAAAACCCTAATTGCTGCTTTTCTCATTTTTTCTTGCAATTCTGAGTTTATATCTCACAATTCTGACTCTTTCAATTCTGAGAAGAAAATTCAGAATTATGAGATGTAAACTAGTGAGGTTGTAAACTCAGAATTCTGAGGGAAAAAAGTCAGAATTGCGAGATATAAACTCGGAATAGAAATATACAAACTTGTGAGGTGTAAATGTAGAATTCCGAGGGGGAAAAAGACAATTGCGAGATATAAACTTGCGAGGTGTAAACTTAGAATTCTGAGGGGGAAAAAAGTAAGAATTGCTAGATATAAACTTGTGAGATGTAAACTCTATTCTAAGGAAAAAAAAAACTGAGATATAAACTCAGAACTCTGAATGCAATTCCGTTCTAAAAGCACACCTCAAGTTAAAAGTAGTTCAAATTTAAAAAAAAAAAATATCTATACTTTTTCATCCCACTGCCCTGTCTCTCATGTTTTTAAATGTGTGTATCGCCTCTTTGACTGTTGCGCTCGTGTCTTTTTCTGCATGTCACACGACACACACTGTTTTAAAAACATGATGCTCAGGTTAAAAGAAGTTTGGCTTTTAAAAAAAAACTTGGGTTTTTTTATTCCACTTTCCTGTGTGTCACATTTTTAAATGCAAAAACGCATTCTGTGTGAATGGCTCATCAGATTGTGTCAACCAATCATAACCAATACAACATCATGGACTAATTATTGTTAGGAAAAATGAAATTGCTTTTAGAAAATATATAAGAAATGAATTAAGCTGCTATCGCTGGCATTCATGACAGGTGCAGCCCTGCAGGAGTGACCCGTTCAGCTTTTACCAAAGATACTCAGTAGTTTATAAAACCCTTTGCTTTAATGTTGTTTCTGCATTTGTGATATGTTAGTGTGTGTGACTTCACTAAGAGCTTAAATAAACTTGGAGGGCAACAAAACATTTGTGTACGGCTCACTAGATCATTAGGACAAAGCAAATTGAAACAAGAATGGGCTGCAGTCCTGTGGAGGTGTTTGCTTTCCTGAGCTCCCAACGGATGTCATAAAAGACGCTGCTTCAGTTAGTGTCTTCATATTTCCCAAAAAGTGCTTGTTTTAGACGAGTGCCTGTCTCTAAGAAACCCACCACCAGTGAAAGCTGGTGCCATACGAGAGCGAGTCCATCAGAGGAGTTAGCGAGGACAGATTAAAAAAGCTTCATGGTACCGCTGTGTGAACACCAGAGACAGATCATCGCAGGTCTAGCATCGATACGGTGCCTTCTGTGATTCTAATATGGCTGCCACCCTGAGGGGAAAAAATAAATGACACAAAACTAATGAATGTATCATATATGACTCGTGTGAGACATAATGCTCACGTCATTTTAAAACACATGCAAATGACTGAACGCTCAGTTGTAAGTTGATGTCACTTACAGTAAAAAGAGGAGGTTCTTTGGGGTGCGGATGAAAGCCTTTCTGAGTGCAGGTTGAGATCTCCTCCATGCCGTAGTCTGTCAGCCTGAAGTAGCCCGTCCTGGACAGGTGCACACGTCAACATCAGTATTACATCAGCGCTTCTCAAGCGTTCTGATTCAAAGGCCCCCCATTTCACTTTCATTTTCAAACTTTTTTTAAAGGTACAGAAACTAGAAGTGGCAAAATAATAAGAATAAGAAATATTTAAAATGAATTCTATAATTACATAAGTTTCATAACAATGTTCTTCAGCATTTGCACTTTTTTTACCAACAAGTTTTCGATTCTCTTGTGATCGTTTTTTTTTGTTTAATACTAATCTTTAGGAATTTCATTTCTATTTTAGAGCTTGACATCCTTAAAAAAAAATGTATATTCAATATAGAAATACCCATGGCTTTTTTAGGATTATTAATTTCTATGACTTTTCTAGCTTTGGAAAACAGACAATCAACTCGTTTTTAGTCATTTGAGACTTTTTTTTTTTTTTTTTAAATCTCAAATAGCAATTTCTCAGAAATTTCTACCCAATAAAATATTTTTAGACCTTTACATGACGTCTAAAAACGTATATTAAATACAGAAATTTCCATGATTTTTCCAGCTCTAGAAATCACAACTAGTTTTCTAGTTGTTTGTGGTTACATTTTTTTACATTCAAAAATAGCAATTTCTCAGAATTTTCTAACTAATAAAACATTGTAGAGCTTGACATAAAAAAAGTATATTCAATATAAACTCCACAACCTTTTGAGCTCTGTTAGCTTCCTAGTCATTTGTGATTACATTTTTACCTCTCAAATGGCATTTTCTACCCAATAAAACATGTTAGAGCTTGACATAAACAGAAAATGTTATATTCAATAAAAATCTAAATATTTCAAGATATTTTAAGATTTTAATAATATAAAAAAATCAGATTATTAATTTCCACAACTATTACAAACCAAGAAATAAAACATTAAAAGGTAAACTTTTAAAAGTTTCTAGCATATTTCAAACCTTGTTTGAACTTACTTAAATTATTTTAAGTCACCTTGGTAGTGTGCTAAAACCCTGGCCACTGAGAACTGTACTGTATTGCACAGCAGTAATACAACACCGTAGAGATCATATACAAGCAATCTAGAAATATATTACCATTCTATACCTTACAGTGATCAAGTGAGGTCTGCCTTCAACACTGTTTTGTGTCTGTAACACAGTTTGGGATGAAATCATTCCGATTCAGAAAGTATCACTAATGAATCATTTACACAATCATTGGTGAATCGGTTTAACATATTAATCGAAATGAACATGCTACACAGGTGCTACAGTATTTAGCTCTTGAAATATTTTAGAGCAAAGCATCAAAGCAGTTGAGGGAAGTTATTGGTTTGATATTTCATATTTAATGCGGTGACATTTTGACTTAATTATCAAAACAGTTTTTGGGGCCATTGCATGTCACGTGTGCCGTCACAGCTGTCATTTCTGGACTTACTCGTTGAATTTGGGAGAGCAGACGATGGCGATGGACTCCGGCAGCATCATCTGGTATGAGCAGTGAGTGTGCAGGTCAACGCTGGACAGGAAGGCTGTCTGAGTGGGGTGAGTCTGTGGAGCAGAGCGAATGATGACTGCAGGAAGACAACTGTATGCCTCCACTTTAGGGCTGGAACGATTCCTAGATTCTATTCGAGTTTTCGATTTTGAAAAATCCTCCATTGCATTTTGCCCGTGTCGAGTAAAAAGCAAAATACCGGAAGTGGCGCATTCCATATGTTACACCTATTTAAAAATCATAATAAAGCATAATACTTTTAAGAGTTCACAAACGCTACGATTTAATTTAATTAAAGCGCATATATTTATTTTTTACATGGGCGTAGGTTACGTACGTGCGTGTCAGAGCGGCTCCGTTTGCAGTAAATGCTGCTCCACGAACTGTCATCATTTACGTGTGTGGAGCGTCTCAAACTCCATCTCTGCATACTGTCGTGAGTTTGGGTCTATTATAACATTCATCTGGGAACGCAACGTGCGCTATTTCATCAGATTTGTAAACTAAATCATTTATAAACCTATGCAAACACAGGAGAATACATCAATATCTTTCTCAATATGCTAACTGTTCATCGCGATTTCAAAATAAAAGTTTAACCCCTCACTCGTTTACACGTTTTGATGTCCACATATTCAAGAAGTTACAGTGGATATAGCATTTCTATCATAAAGAAATGGCCAAATAGTAAAGATTAAGTGGGCATTTTAATTAGATGTTGCTTAGTCAATATTAAACAAGGATTAGATCGCGCAGTAAAGCGTAAAAACAATCGTCAGGCTGTTGGCGCCCTCTGCTGGCATTTGTTATACTGCGTAATGTACAAATGCTCTATTGTTTCTAATACATTATGTATTTAACAGTTTTGTTCAATAAAACATATGATTACTCTTGCTTTTGATACTTTATTTAAACTAATTATTTTCTGCCTCATTGCTATTATATATGTATTTTAAGTAGGGCTGGGATAATAAATCGTTGCAGAATCGATTCCGATATTTTCCGAATGCATCGCGATTCCTCTGGAATAGATTCTGAGCTTAGATTTTAACAGCAGCTGGCACTGCATGCCTTAGAAACAGCCATACTCTGCTGTTTCCAAATCCTTACACACACACTTGATCCTAAAATAATCATTCATAAAATTCGAAAAGGTTGAAACAATTTACAAGGGTGTTCACAGTGGGTTTGTGTATTTATTACGTATATAACGCACAAGCGCTCTTCTTCATGAGCATTTGATTGTGCGGACAAAAACTAGAGTAGAGCGCAGTCTGCTGTTAAAATCTATGCTCAGAATCGATTCCAGAGGAATCGCGATGCATTCGGAAAATATCAGAATCGATCCATGAATCGATTCTGCAACGATTTATCGTCCCAGCCCTAATTTTAAGTCATTTTAAAGGCTATTGTTCACTTAGGTCTATTTTTATTACTACAAAAAAAAAATAACTATAATTAGCAGATTACTCGATTAATCGTCAGAATAATCGACAGATTACTCAATTACCAAAATAATCATTACTGACAGCCCTAGAAATGACCATTTCAAAATGATCATTTACTCATCGAGCTTTTTAACATTTTATAATTATTACATGCTATTGGATATCTGTGGTTCATATCAATGATATAACAAGAGAAGGCAGAAGTGTGATGTAAGGTTGTGACTCACGTGTATCCAGCCCAGCGTGATGAGGTTGTACTGGTCCTGCACCAGAAACAGCTCCTCTTCATTCTCTGTGTCACAGTAATCTGGACCTCCACACTGCTTTGGCACGATCACGTGTGTCACCGTGAACGCGTTTCTGTTCTGCAACAGGCAAACAAACACTCTCCATTCAGATCTCTTAATGCACTGTATTGGGAAAGCTTATCCAAGAATTGGATTAAAGGGCTTTATTTATGTATTTATTGATTTAGTCTGATTAGGTTATAGGAAGCAAATATCAAGTCTTTCTGTGACAGATCTCATAAGTACTAAACTGTTGTCCATCTTCTCTGTGCTATTTTCTATATACTTTAGTTTTCAACGCGGAAGTAAATCGTTTTCTGTGAAAGTGCGAGACTTCCGGTTTATTAGCCGCTGTAGGGGAAAAAAAAAAAGAAAGAGAAGAATAACAAAGTGAAAGGTGGATATTTACACTGTAGATTCTATATAGAGTGAATCTTTTTTTTTTAAAGGAAAAAACTGTAAAGAATTTATTGTATGAACCAGTTCTCCAAATCGAACTGAACTGTCAGAAACAGTTTGCAGCTCACGCAGCACAGATGTACAAGTTACTCAATCAAAACTCACTTTTGGACAGCTGACAGTCACTCTGACTTGAAATGAGCCAAAATACTGGTGTATATGATGGTATGATGCTGGTTTTTGCCTACCCATTCAGTGCTCCAGTTCCTCCAACAGTTACTGAATTGAGATAACAGGTCCAAGTCGGACCGAAGACCAATGAGCCACTGATATGCACATTTGTGAACCAAGCATTTAAATGAAGGGGCAAAATGAAGATTTTTATGGTTCTCATGGTTTATGTAAAAGGTGAGTGAAGATTAGTTTATTCACTTTATATGCTTTAAACATATAAAACATCCACGTTTCACATCATTATTGGGTGCTTTAATAATATAATTGCATATACATGACATCACTGATTATGTAAACAAACTGGTGAATCATCATTTGAACTGTCTGAAACAACCAATTTGCAATTTGAAGAAAAAAAAAGAAAAAAAAGGGATTTTCCCCATTTGCCTGAGGCCAGGTAGTAATATTTCTTGCACAGACTAATTTGCTTTTTTTGCTTCTTAAGACCTCTATATATCATCAAGAGCCATTATCATTAATTTTGTGTTGCCTGATATGCTTTTGTTGCCTCTCAAAGTGACGGTAGCCATTGACTTGTACGGTAACACTTTAGTATAGGTACCAATTTTCACTATGAACTAGTTGCTTATTAGCATGCATTATTATTAACATATTGGCTGTTTATTAGTACCTATAAAGCACATATTCTGCATGATCATATTCTATATCCTTAATCCTACCCAATACCTAAACCTGATAATAAGCAGCAAATTTTAGTTTAGAGTTTATTGAGGCAAAATTCGTAGTTATTGGTTTGTTAATAGTGAGAATTGGATCTTAAAATAAAGTGTGACCACTTGTATTTTATGAATCACCAAGGACCACGTTTTCAGCTAAAAATATTCTTTACTGTTCTAATGAAAAAAAAAAAGTCACCTACATCTTGGACTTAGTTCACACTGCAGGCTAAAGTGGCCCAAATCCGACTTTTTTGCCCAAATGTGACCCATATCTGATTTTCTTATGAACAGCACAAATCCGATTTTTTCAAATCAGGCCCAGGCCACTTTCATATGTGGTCCTAAATCGGATACATATCCGATGTTTTGCAATGCGACTTCAGTCTGAACGGCCATGTCGCATTTCATGCGATTTTTACATCACTGAAATGCGACAGACGTCACAATTCTGCGCTGGAGGAGGCGGGAAGATTAAAATCACAATGGCAGACAATATATAGACAATACTTCAATCACTTCGTTATTTAGGCTCCGATTGCACATTAACTTAAAAATCCTTCAACCCTTCTTGATATCCATTTTTATTTCACAAACACAGTGCGCTGCGTCTGGCGATCACCCGTCTTCTGCGCATGCGGGTCACTTCAGGGCCGTATACGGTTCACACATGAGACTGATGGCAGTCGCATTTAAATGACAATGTGAACAACAGCGCAAAAAAAATCGGATTTCAGCAAAAAATCCGATCTGAGCATTAAGACCTGCAGTGTGAAGTCTTGGATGGCCCGAGGGTGAGCAAATTAACAGCAAATTTACATTTTTGGGTGAACTATCCCTTTAACAGTCGTTTATCGCAGCAATTTTTTTTACGCAAAACATTTAGTCTAAACCTTTAGCGAATCACATTTGATTTGAGCTGAGTTTTGAGGTTTGTTATTGGTAACAGCCAAAATTTAGGTGACTCACAACATCCAAATATGATATGATATAATAATAAAGGAATAATAAATCTTGTCATAAAGTCATACCAGTCTCCCACAGAGTATCCCGCAGGTTTCCACTGCTCTTATGGTGTTGTTATTGGCCAATCGCAGAAATTTGCCACAAAGCTCAGCAGGAACAGCAATCTGCCGCAAGCCATCGACCAGTGTAGCTGAAACACAAAGAGAAACACCGTAACAACCTGAAAACACAGAACTAGAGGCTGCTCTACGTCTAGTGAGATTTGAGATCTAGCCGTACTGTTGTTGCTGAGGTGCCCCGGTTTAAGTGAGCGGTCAAAGGTCGGGGGCGCAGCCGGGCTGGGAGCTGACGGAGTGCTGTGATTGGTCGAGGGGTACTGCGGACTCTGAGGGGGAGTGGGGGACTCTAGGTAGGGCAGAGGGGGCCCCTGGATCCCAGGGAGGAGCAGTGCGTCGTCTTGGTGGGGCACTGGTGTGTTGAAGTCGTGGACAGGCTGACGCTCACGCTGACGGTCCTGCTGCCGGATCATCTGCTCAAACATGCTGAACTGCTCCTGCTCCAGCTGCCTCCTCTGCATGTCCGCCACACGCTGCCTCTCCGCCTCCAACTCACGCTGCCGAGACATCTCCCGCTCTAGCGCCTGATCTTCTGCACGCTGACAGACAACAGCACCAAACTCATAAGACTGACCAAGGTGGAAAAACTATGTATCTTTCACTTTAATATGAATCACACCAAACACAAGTCAATAATGTATATGGAAAATCACTATTTGACTAATACTATTTTATAAAAAAATGAAAAAAGATAATAAATCAATCAATAAATAAATACATTCTTTGTATTGTGACTCTCAATAGTCTCACTGGATATTCGTTAAAGTAAAACAGTATGTTTTGTTTAAAAAAATAATTTGAATTTTAAAAATCATGAAAAAAAATGGATTAATATGTATATAAATAATTATTTTTATTATTTCATAAGGCAGAGGAACAAATACTATATATATATATATATATATATATATGTGACCCTGGAGCACAAAAGCAGTCTTAAGTCGCTGGGGTATATTTGTAGCAATAGCCAAAAATACATTGTATGGTTCAAAATTATTGATTTTTCTTTTATGCCAAAAATCATTAGGATATTAAGTAAAGATCATGTTCCTTGAAGATATTTTGTACATTTTTTACCATAAATGTATCAACTTCATTTTTGATTAGTAATATGCATTCCTAATAACTTCATTTGGACAACTATAAAGGTGATTTTCTCAATATTTTGATTTTTTTGCACCCTCAGATTCCAGATTTTCAAATAGTTGGAGCTCAGCCAAATATTGTCCTATCCTAACAAACTTATTTATTCAGCTTTCAGATGATGTATAAATCTCAATTTTGAAAAATTGACACTTATGACTGGTTTTGTGGTCCAGGGTCACACATATACATATATATATATATATATATATATATATATATATATACACACACACACACACACAGTCAAACCAAAAATTATTCAGACACCAGATATAATTTTTGATAATTTTTGCTAGTGGGTGCGGGACACTATAGTTCATTTATGAAAGTGAGGATAGCCAAAATAAAGTAAACTGTGACATACTATACCCAAAAATTCTTCATACAGTGGACTACCAGTAAAACTGATAAACATTTGGGACCAAAAATTTGATTTGACACTTTGACCTGACCATGCTTTGTTACATACCTTTCTATCAAAGTATTTTAGGAATTTAGGAAAAAACAAATGTCTGAACGCATTACCATAAAAAGAATTTGGGAAAAAGTGTTAAAATGCCATGGGACAAAAAAAGAATCCATGACAAGGTTTTCCAGCGTTTGGAAAATAAGTCTCACCTTTTTGCTGATGAACTCAGCATATTCTTTCTCATATCTCCTCAGTAAATGTTTCTTTAGCTGCTCTGCTTGAGGAAACGCTATCTCCTTTAGCTTCTGTGTGAGAAACAACAGCAAAACTGAGACAACTAACATGGTATGATGACAATTTGAGATTATCAATCTAGAGTTCACTAGACTACGTTACCCTTAAAGTCTCCCTCTTCTCAGGAATATTAGACAGCTTATATTCTGGATGCTTGGGAAGCTTTTCAATAAAAATCCTGGAGGGTTAAAAAAACCAGAGTTAAACCTGTTATAAGAAAACTGTATATTACCAACATAACACACACATAACAGAGACTCCCATTAAAGTTAAATAGATACTCCACCCAAAAGTGAATTATGTCATCATTTACTCACTCCCATGTCATTTTAGCAGAAAACACATTTATTCTGAAGAACACTGGGAACCAAAGAGCCAAATCATCATCTTTTGTGTTCCAAAGAAGTAAGAAAGATAACATGAATGTTATGTAAATGATACAAGAACTTTCATTTTCAGTTAAAGTGTCCCTTTATAATGCCACAGAAGGAGCTAGAGCGGGATTCAGGTCTTCTTACGTGATGTATTTGTTGTAGAGGACAAAGGCGTGCTCTGTGTTGCCCTCCTCGGCGTACACATGGGCCATGCGGATCATCTCCATACCCGAGCGGAAGTATCGGCGGAGGGGCACTGCCTCGTTCATGTCCACCGTGCTGCCCTTCTTGGTCAAGGCTCGCACCCGTTCATCTGGGGTCAAACTCACATCAGCGTGGTCCAACATCTTCAATCTAAGCCTTCAACCCTGTGATACAAATGAGAACACGTTACAGACAAAACTGGATTTCTTTTACACTTTAGAGTGTTTACTATGCAACTACATCAGCTGACACATTCGTTTACATGTAAGAGTCTTAAAGGTACAGTAGCAAACTTCATACATCCTTACATTAGTGAGTATAATATAAACTACCAAACTGTACTACTATTTAGTGTGCTGACAGAATGGATTGAATAAAGATTAAATAAAGTGTTACAACTCCAAACAGGTGATATCACATTCAAAAACTCACTTTACATTATTTTGTATCATATCACAAAACAACCAACAGCTAGGCCGCCTTTATTGATTTATTTTTTCAAATATGTGAATTGTTATATGTGTGATGATTATGAATATGTGCAGCTAGCTGGCTAATGTTTGAGCTTTATAAAGTCTTACCGTGGTAATAATGACAATCTCTGTCTTTCAGATCACGATCACATTAGCTGGGGAAACTCGTCCATCGCCTTTAACTTGGGATTAAAGGCGCGTTAAATTGCGTTATATGGCTCTGTATCCATCCTGTTCGCTTTAATCTCCAGCACTCACTCACTTCCTCTTCCGGTATGACGCAAACAAACAGCAGGTATGCATAGAGCCGCTCTCAGATCAGTTTTGTCTCCCTCTGTTGACAGACGCTGCTGTGTTTTCATGATGAGGAAGGTTTTCAGGCTCACTGATCGTCGGATCGATCAGATTCAAGGTGTGTCGGTTAATATGTAATGTTAACTGATCAACTGTTTACTGCCATTAACCCAGGAAGCGTTCTTAAATAAATCATTCCTATGTTGTTGTTACTATTAGTAGATTTAATGAGGTTGTTGCTGTTGTTAAAACAATAGAATTATTATTATTTTACAATTAATGATGTATAAATGAATAAAGAATGCAAAATATAGGCATTTCTGATGGCGGACTTTTCTCAGGTTTTAGCCCTCACTGTAGTAAATGTTAAGTCTGTATTGCTGCGTAAGATTCAGTTAAGTTTTTAATGACCAGATCCGTTATCATCAAATGACAGAATGCAGTTAATTATTAAACTATTACATTTATTAAATTTTAGGTTTTTTAAATTATTATTTTAATGTTCAGTGTCATTTTAATGTCGTTAGTTTTGTTAATGTTTTTAATTATATCTTATTTTATATTTTGTGTATTCATTCAACCTTTGTTTAGTTTTAGTATTATTTTTAAATATATTTTAGTTTTTTTATATATAGTCTATTTAGTTTTAAATAAATTTTAATGTTCATTTATTTAGTTTTTAGTACTTCAACTTGAAATGTTGTTTAAAAACTTGAAAAGTTATTTCTTCTTTTTTTTTTTTTTTCAGTTCATGTTTATTTAAGGTTTTAGTTCACAATAATGACTCTGATTCAGGTGACAAGAGACCAGTCAGAGGAAAGATCAAACCTTTATTCTATTTCTTTTCAGCGTAGAAAGAATATCACTTTTGAAAAAGTTGCAAGTGATAAAAGATTGACCACAGTAAATAGGTAAGTTAAACCCCTTCATATATTTTTACCCACGTAATAATTCAAAATAGGTTCTGAATTTCAAGAAAAATGGTTGTACAAAGCCACTGGTTAAATGTCAAATCATCAATCACAGGCTTAACCGAGAATACAGCGGGTATCACAGCAGGCACAACAGGAGAGTGATCGTGTTTGACATCGCACCAAATAAACATCCACAATAGTTCCCATTTTTAAGATCAAGGGGAGTATGAATATATATCCATTTGTTTCTCATTTCTGTGCATTGTCTAGATTTGGCACAGGAATCTTGCTTCATAAATCAAGTGTGGGTAATACAACAAAAATAATCTTCTTTAAATGCATCATTGACTGCAAACAACAACAGTGGTTTCTTCATCAGCTAAACAGTGGACTGACTCCAGAACTGGATGGCTTCTTTCAACATTAAAGTCAAAGCTTTTAGAAGAATGAAAAGTGCAACTTGTCATAATCAGGGCTGTAGTGTTTTTTTTTTTTTTTTTTTTTTATCCTTAAAGTGTCCAAATGCAGTCCATTTAGAAAACCACAACCAAACCACTGACTGATAAATTCAAATAAAATTTAAACAGACTTAAACACCTCACTGCGTAGATGGAGAGCAGACTGTATGCAATAAAATTTAAAAAAAAATCTTTCAGTGATCAAAAACATTAAAATGGACCATTTTGAGAGTTTCTGGGCCCTGGTGTTATGTTATAAAATTTCCAGATTTTATTGCTTTAAACCCTAATAAATTATAGTATTTTTTGGTAAAGAAAATGTACATTTAACAAAAAATATAAATACATTTCTTTCACACATGAAATTATTTCTGTTGTTGGGCTAGTGAAAAGAGCAAGTATGAATCTGACCTACTGGTCTAACAGGGCCAGCAAATAAAATCCTTTTTTTTGAGCCCTTCAAAGCTAATTTAGCATTCATAGAACTGTTTTGAACATCTTTAACATAAGAACAAAACCTTGCCGCTCCATTTCTAACCCACACTTGTGGAAAGAATTCACGTGTCCCATAAATGCATGCGATCAGCTTCAAAAAGTGCTACAGCAGCCCTCAGAACAATTCAAAACTCAATCATTGCCAATCTCCCATAAAACATCATTCATGTTCATGACAAGGCAGCCAACGTACACTTTCAAAAATATACATATCGTTTCCTTCTATATTACACATTTCGCCCAGCAATAAATCGAGAAAAAGAAAAAATGTAACTCTACCAAAAAGGCTCGGAAATTAAACGGAACGAGAGGCCACAGGACTAACGTCTACAATATGTACCGGTGTGTTTGTAACACAGATTTTAGTACTACAAGAGACTTTGTTTTCAACATTCCTGACATGCTATGGACGGATGAGAATTTGTTATTATTAATATCAGTTTGGATGAGTTAGTGACAGTTGCTGTGCAACGTTTATGAGTGGTGATATACAGTTCATTATGGATAATTCAAGTTTCAAAATCACAGTTCAAATATTAGGATTCATCCACCGCTGACTCATCTGACTGGATTTTCTCACTGGAAAACAGAATACAGAGCACACAATATAATTTCATTTCAAATGTAAGAAAACTGATTGGTCTAAAAACTACATTTCCACTGTGGTAAAAACTGTTACGTAACGTAATAAAGCGGCAACAGATGTTTTCTTTATTAGACGGTTTTATTTGATTAACATAAGCTGCTTTTCCACCGTCAGGCTGAACAGTTCTAAGAACGATAAGGAAGGGCTACGGTTATATTTCGGAATGGAACAGTTTGGCTGGCTGTGGAAAAACGGCAAAATCAGAGTCTTGTTCTTATGATTTCAATCATGTATTATGTTGCAGCTCCTTATTAGGTTCCATTCAACTAGCAAGCTTTTTTATGCAGTTGCCATAGCCGAGTTTAACTTGCATTTGGGTTAATGACAAAAAAAGAGTATCACTGATAAAGATAAAAAATATATATATATTTAAAAACCTAGCGTAAAACATATCTGCTTCGCATTATTTTGAAAACCTTTTATAACATTAAGATTTTCTAAAATTCCACATTCTTTCAAAAGTAGTGTAACCAAGTAAAAAGCGAAAAATAATCATAATAATGACATTTTCCTTGAACACCTTGAATATATGTAAGAATAGATTTAAGTTTTTAAATAAATCAGTCTTTTTACAAATATAATTCAAGTTTTGAGGAGTTTTTACACCACATGACATTTTACTTTCTGAACTAACTTTGTCTTGTCATAAGTCAAATGAGGGTCTACACAGCTCCTCTCTATGATATCATTTCCTGTGTTTTTTTTATATGCATGTTGGTTGATTTAGCAGACTTCAATTTTTTAAAAACTAAAAAATGGTTTATTAAAGCAAATCAAAATTCCCTTGATCTTTTGACATGTGAGGTCTTTGTGTTATAAAAGCATCCTGTAAGTTTCAGAACTCAAAACTATTTTGACAGCGGCAAATGCAGGTCTACGCAGAAACCACACAAATACTGTCGCAATACAAGTGTGAGTAACTGTTTTCATTACGTGGTCACTATTGCTTTGTCTCTTCTTACAGATCGTTTGATATGTATCGAGTTATTTATGCATTTTTGAGCTACATCACAGCAGCATCCATCTATGTGGCATGTCTGTCAAACACACACACCCGTTAGCCAATCATAGCAGTGGGCATTTACTTCCGAGTCTACAAAAACAGGACAGAAAATAGGTTTTATTTTTATATTTTTCCTTCATTATGATATTAAGACAGTTATATCACCATGGAATTTTTTCCTTTCTGCTCGATGAAAAAAATATTAATAGGAATTTTAATTTAGAAAAAGTGTCATTGTATGATTTTTTTCATGTCCGTTTATGTATTTTTCAAATATTTTATTAATAAATGAATCACTATGAGTGGTATGTAACGCTACTTACATGCTGGTCGAGTTTGTGGTAATCAGATGTCTTGGGTCTGCGTGAGCCTCTTGATCTCCGGCCCTCAACGACGAAGGCAATAATCTGCAAGTGAAGGTGAAAGAAATGACTCATTTAATTGCCATTTGACATGATTATGCATGTACAAACAGACCCACTAACCTTGCGCTTGTTGTGACTGGCGATATACAGCACAGCCACCAGTATAACAGCACAGACCAAATAGGCAAAGAAGTGGCTGTTCTCCGCATTCTCCTCTGGTTGATATTTTTTCACTTCACCTTCCTCCTTTTTGGTTTTGCTGATAATTGTGTCCTGTCCATTTGAAGGTAAATTAACAGTACCACCCCTTTCACCTTCTTGATCTTCAGGCTCATTTGTTGAATCACCATTTTGTTCTTCTTCTGTAGGGACCTCAGGTCCAGGTGATATCTCTTCACTCTTGCCATCTGGTTCATGTCCACCCTGTTCAGAAGGCCCAGGGTTGTTATTGTCTTCAGCCTCTTCAATTTGTACAGCTGTGGTTGGCTTCTTTACACCACTTATTTCACTTCCAGCATCTTTATTGTCCTCTTGACCTGCTCCGTCATCTTTTGGTTTTTCTCCATCACCTTCAGCAGGTTCAGAACCTTTTTGTTCATTATCATCTTTATTTTGTTCATGTGTGGTTATCTTCTCTTTAACTTCTTCACTACCTTTACCAGCTGTATTTTTGCTGTTTTGATCGTCTATTTTATTTGGGGTTGGTATGGGCGACTTGTCTCCACCTTTTTCTCCATTATTTGACTCAGTTTCATCTGGTTTTTCATCCGGGAGGATGTTTTGATTATCTGCTTTTTTATGGTCAGGAGGGGGTTGAATCTTTCCATCTTCAAGAGTTTTAGCACCGTTTTCCTTATTAACCACTTTATTGATTTCAGATGTGTGCTTCTGTTCTTCCTTTAGCTTTTTATTCTCTGAGTTCGCTGGATCTTTTTTCTCTGTTGGGTTCACCTCATCACCTGCTAATTTCTCCTGTGAATGAGCTGTACCCTGATCTGTGTTCGGTTGTTCAGAAGCATCCCCTGGAGCGCTACTTCCCAATGGTTTGGAGCAAACTGGAAAATACCACAAAAAAAAACACAATCCATTTTTGGGCCTAACACACAGTTTAAGCTTACAGTACCATCAAACCTCAAATGAAGGAATATCTTTTGAAAAAAGCATGCCCCATTTCTCCAAACAGGGAACACAAACGTATGGCAGCATGTAAACAATGGCGACCTCAAACAGGAAGTCATACCTATTTAAGTAAATTTCAAAAGCAGGAATGTGGTTGATCCAGACACGCTTTATTACCACCTCTGCCCCAAAAACTGTCACGCATTACAAAAGTGGGGAAAATGTCGTACTTTAGGTGAATAATTAGCCAACAACATGTAGAATAACAGAAGAGGTTTTCATTTTATTTCCAAATACAGTGCGCATGGGGACACGGATTTACAAGTAAACACGACACGTGATTTATCAATCTATATCGTCTCGCAATCCGACAAACAAAACATTAATATCAGTGTAACTAGTTAAATACAATAACTCACCTTGATACAAGCAGAGGACAACAATAAACAGCGTTGTCAAGCGCATCGTGGCTTCAGACAGTGATACAGTGGCACGAGTTTGACAAAGCGCCAACGCTGACAGTCAGTAAAAGCCAACGCGCTTCCGGTACAGCGACTTCCGTGTTTACACACGAAACCTCGCGGTAAGATATAAAATGTGGACTGGACCACAGTTACACATCTAGTTGTCATTCAGATTGAGAATGCCTTTTAAGCGCGATTTAATTCATGAAACTTGGATTGAAATAGCAAACCTGATTCAGAATTTCCAAGTACATGATTAATAATGATAATGCTAGAAAATTGAATTCCAATTGAAATGTCATTCTATTTAATGAATTATCGTTTTATGGGCCATGGTGAAAAAGATATAGTAGCCTACTATTTCCTAGGAAGCTGTAATTTATTTATGAGGCTGGGGTTGTCACAAAATATATTTGAGTAACTACAAGGTTTTTAGTCAAATATCCAATTACACAAATGTGTGTTTCTCTAGAAGTGTTTGACTCCTTCCCTACAAACTAAAAGCTTTTTTTTTTCTTCTAGAGTACACAATAAAACCACACTGACAAACATTCATACATCTATTTTTAAAGTAG
This sequence comes from Tor tambroides, assembly GCA_021397915.2. Lineage (NCBI taxonomy): Eukaryota > Metazoa > Chordata > Actinopteri > Cypriniformes > Cyprinidae > Tor > Tor tambroides. The sequence continues at coordinate 84,967 of JAFVLL020022871.1, read as the reverse complement.
ACCTATTCAGAAAATAACAGTAATTAATAATAGTAATTACTAAACATGCCAAAATAGATGAGAAAAGAACTATTCTATATAGTAGAGATCAAATAAATGGATAGCTCACCCAAAAATGAATATTTTATCATGATTTACTCGCCAAAACCTGTATGAGTTTCTTTCTCCTGCTGACACCAAAAGATATTTTGAATAATGTTGGTAACCAAACAGTTTCTGGTCCCCTTTGACTTCCATAGTATTTTAATTTTATTTTTCTCCATACTATGGAAGTCGGGGGGGACATCAACTGTTCGGACTTCTAAATTTCACATCTTGTTTTTTTATTCCAAATTCTTAAACATTATTTGGGATGTGTGCAAATTCAGTTTAATCCCATCTCATGAACTGATATGGAGGTCATTCTAAGATTGCCAATGTCCTGCTAATTCGTCCACCAGAGGCTGCTCTCGCCATACCTTCAACTACACAACACCTCACCAAAACCAGTCCTCCTGGGAGTGCTCTCTTTCAGGATGTCAACAGCCCCATCTGTAAGGTGTGACCTGTCATTTTTTCACAATGATGTGAAATGATATGTGTCAGCAGATCATGGAAGTTTAAAGAGTGGCTAAAAAACACAGGCCATTTCTTTTATTTTGTTTTGTTTCTCATTTTCCCTTTGTTTTGCTTGTTGTTGTTGTTTTGTTTAATTTTTTGTGTTTTTTGTTTGTTTTGTTTTGTTGTCTTTTTTATTTTGTTTTTGTTTTGCTTTGCTTAATTTTTGTTTGTTTTCTTTTCTTTTCTTTTTTGTTTTACATTTGTTTTGTTTATGTTTTGTTTTTGTTTGTTTTGTTTTGTTGTCTTCTTTGTTTTATTTTGGTTTGGTTTCGTTTTGCTTGTTTTTTTGCTTGTTTTGTTTTCTTTTCTTTTTGCTTTATTTTGGTTTTACTTGTTTTTGTTTAGTTTGTTTTTATATTATATTTTTGTTTGTTTTCTTTTCTTTTTGTTTTACTTGTGTTTTGCTTGTTGTTGTTTTCTTTAATTTTTTGTGTGTTTTTTGTTTGTTTTGTTGTCTTCTTTGTTTTGTTTTTGTTTTACTTTGCTTATTTTTGTTTGTTTTCTTTTTTGTTTTACTTTTGTTTTGTTTATGTTTTGTTTTTGTTTGTTTTGTTGTGTTGTCTTTGTTTTATTTTTGGTTTGGTTTTGTTTCGCTTTGCTTGTTTTTTTTTGTTTGTTTTGTTTTGTTTCGCTTTGCTTGTTTTTTTTGTTTGTTTTGTTTTGTTTCGCTTTGCTTGTTTTTTTGTTTCTTTTCTTTTCTTTTGTTTTATTTTGGTTTTACTTGTTTTTGTTTAGTTTGTTTTTATGTTATGTTTTTGTTTGTTTTCTTTTCTTTTTGTTTTACTTTTGTTTTGCTTGTTTTTGTTTTGTTTTGCTTGTTGTTTAGTGTTTTGTTTTATTTTGTTTGCTTTTATGTTTTGTTGTTTTTGTTTCAGTTGTTTTTTGTTTTGTTACCACTATTCGCACAGCATATAGTTTCTAGAATCGTATTATCACAATCAGGTAATATACACATTAGTGCTTGCTGCATATCCTGAATATGGTGAGATGGGTTTAAAAGACTAAAATGGCTCCAAACTTACATATTACTTACATTATTATTTCTACATTTTTTATATAACATTTAGATATTTGACTCAATGTCAGTTTTACATTTAACATTCATTTGTAACTGTATGCTAAATTAACAAAATGTCAATTAAAATGGCGCCAAATGCAGAAAACTCTGGTGGAGCACTGTTTCAGTTTATTTATTTATTTTTTATAAATAAATATTTTAAATAATTATTCATTCTATCAAAATAATTATTTAATAATTATTAATTTAATAATATCAAAATAATAATAAATATTGTTGAAAAATGCCACAGCCATATCACCCTGCAGCCCAAGACTGGTTGCCCACTGAAGCTAAGCAGGGCTGAGCCTGGTCAGTACCTGGATGGGAGACCTCCTGGGAAAACTAGGTAGCTGTTGGAAGAGGTGTTAGTGAGGCCAGCAGGGGGTGCTCACCCTGTGGTCTGTGTGGGTCCTAATGCCCCAGTATAGTGACGGGGACACTATACTGTAAAAAGCACCGTCTTTCGGATGAGACGTTAAACCGAGGTCCTGACTCTCTGTGGTCACTAAAAATCCCATGGCACTTCTCGCCCAGAAGTGGGGGTGTAACCCCGGTGTCCTGGCCAAATTCCCCTCCACTGGCCCTTGTCTATCATGGCCTCCTAATAATCCCCATCCACTTGATTGGCTCTATCTCTCTCTCCTCTCCACCTGTAGCTGGTGTGTGGTGAGGGCGCGCACTGGGCGCGTTGTCCTGTGGCTGCCGTCGCATCATCCAAGTGGATGCTGCACACTGGTGGTGGTCGAGGAGGGACCCCCCACATGATTGTAAAGCGCTTTGGGTGTACGGAAATACACAATAAAAGCGCTATATAAATGCATCATTCATTCATTCAAAAATGAGGTGCAAGTAGAATCTGGACTGTAGAGGGCAGTGTAAGACCATGAATTTGTCAAAACACTTTTGTTCACTGGGTTATATGTGACCCTGTATCACAAAACCAGTCATAAGGATCAATTTTTCGAAATTGGGATTTATACATCATCTGAAAGCTGAATAAATAAGCTTTCCATTGATGTATGGTTTGTTTGGATGGCACAATACTTGGCCGAGATACAACTATTTGAAAATCTGGAATCTGAGGGTGAAAAAAAGTCAAAATACTGAGAAAATCGCCTTTAAAGTTGTCCAAATTAAGTTCTTAGCAATGCATATTACTAATAAAAAATTAAGTGTTGACATATTTATGGTAGGAAATTTACAAAATATCTTCATGGAACATGATTTTTACTTAATATCCTAATGATTTTTGGCATAAAAGAAAAATCAATAATTTTGACCCATACCATGTATTTTTGGCTATTGCTACAAATATACCCATGAAACATTAAGACTGGTTTTGTGGTCCAGGGTCACATATGTGTAATTTTGTCTAAATTACATCACCAATTCAGCTTTTTTTCGATGCAGCTCTCCCTTTTCCTCTTTCTCAGTCTCTTAAGAATAAGCCCCTTTCATTTTAGGCTGTACTAAACTTCAAATGCATCAAGAACTGTGAATGTGATCTGTCAATTAATTTTAATGAATCATCTCATTCATCACTAAAGTGAACACAATGTTAGAAAGAGTGAAATGTTTTTTAAGAGTGATTGAAGTTCAGCTCAGAACTCGGATCATGCATTGACAGGACTCTCGAGAGACGGACTGGAGCTCCTCCTCCAGGAGAACAGAACAGACTCTGAATCGAGAATGAGCAGACCGAGGGCCAGACTCACGCCAAATTCACAAATATGACTTGAACGTGTTCCTGAGAAGAGCACAAACCCAGAAGAAGACCGAATCTGAGAAAGCAGACCGGTCCAGCAGATTTATAATGCTTTCTAGTGTCTCTTTCACAGCAGATGTCCTCTTTAATTTTAATAACAAAACTCAATGCTTTATGTTTCTCCAAGTCCTCTGTCTGGGTTCTTAAAGGAGTAGCTCAGCCAAAATGAAACTTCTCTCATCATTTGCTCACCCTCATGCTGTTCCAAACCCGCATGTCTCTCTGCCTTCTGTGGAACACAAAGATTTAGCAGATTTTTCATGTTTTGATTTCATTATACGGGAATGAACATTGCATGAACATTCTGCCTGACATTTTCTTTTGTGCTTCTCACTCCAAGTCATACGGGTTTGTTACAGCATGAGGGTGAGTAAATGACTTCTTTTCTGGCAAAACTGGCTCCCATTAAATAAAAAAACGCCTTTGTTTTTTGTCAGACCACGTGTGAGAGATTATCTTTCCAATGTAAATATGTTCTACAGCGAAACGATTGGCCTAATCTTTATCTTGTATGACCTTAACAACTGCCATGAATAATTTGTTACGGCGACCAAAGATCTTGCACAACATGCAAATCATGTTAATGTTAATCAATGTTTTACTCCTCAGCTGGAGACAAAACCCCTGCAGCCTCAAATACTCCACCAGGCCTAATTATAGGCCTGACATTTAGTACCGAAAACGATCCCTCTTATTCTTCATCTGCATTTCCTTCGTTAAGGTCAAATGGTCGTAAATAAAACATTAAGAGGCGGTTTTGGGCGCGCGGCCAGGTGATACCTGTCTTCACGAGGAGCTGCCAGCTGAGACGCTGCCAAATGTAACGAGAGTGTTGATCAAACAATCAATGAATATGTTAGCAGGAATGCACGTACTGTAAGTGTCCATCAATGCACACGGCAAGACACTTTGTTGTTACCTAGGTGGAACGACTTATGGATATGTGTTGATCTCCTTCCTTTGGAGGACTGAGTCCTGAATAATCAGATGCGTCCAGTGGGAGACAACAGGAGGCCTTCTCCTTTGTGAAGTTCCCTACAGGAGGAACAACTAATGGAAAGGATTTTAAGGTCAAGGAGCCCAAATACGATTTTCCACTTATGAGGGACCCCCTTCCAAAATAATAAAGGCAGCTCTGTATTTTCATTTATAAAAACCCATTTATACTGTGTGAATAAAATATAATGTTTTATAGAGATTCAATTTATTATCATTATTATTACAAATTAAATTATTATAACATTCACTCTAAATAAAATATCTGTAAAAATGGGATACAAAGTTCTGTATTAATTTGAAGGAATTTTCTATTTTTATTTTTTACAGGTATTTTACCTGTATTTTGAATTTTACTGCACTGCATTGTGTTTTAAAGTTAACAGAAATGATAATGTCCTGTATAAGAAGTTGTCATACCTTTTCTGTTATTTTATTGATTTATTTTTACATTATTTGTAAGAATACATCAATATGTTGTCACTATGTTGTATTAAAGCCAAATGATCAAAATATTATCTTTTTGTATATAAACCTGAAGAGAAACCTTTTCAGTTCAATTCAGAACAGGGTTATTATTAACTAATTAACTAATACTAAAATTAAAACCATAAAAAACTTTTGTTGCTTGAAATAAAATAAACTTTAACTGAAATCAAATTCAAATATAAAAAAAAAATTAAACTTATATTTCAGCTATTATCAAAGCAATATTTTTCATTTAGTTCAACTTGATGTACTAAAATAACTGAAATAAAAATTAAGAAAAACACAGACATATTAAAATAATGGAAAATGAGAAAACAACAAAATTACTTAATTGACTTTATCTAAATTTAAAATGAAAATATATATATAAATATTAAGAATTAATAGGAATAAATATTAATACAAAATATTAATAAAGACTATATAACAGTATCCCAAAATAACACTGATTCAGAATTATTTGTAAAGTGCTTTTCACTGTAATATATTATTCTAAAACAGTGTTATAAAATTATTGCATTTAAATAAATTTAAAATTTTTTTTTGTAAAAATCTGAAATCTCATTATACATATATTTAACTAGATTCTTATTATACCCATACAGTTCATATACACTACCAGTCAAATGTTTGAACACGCTTGACTGAATTCTCATGAGCTTAAATATTTGTGATCTATAAGGATTCAGCTTAAATGTATGCAATGTAATTTACTATTTTTATATATATGTTTTTTTTTAATGAGTGAGATTGAGTAGTTAGTAAAGGAAAAGCAGCAATAATTGCATATATGTGAACTCTTTCAACATTGTTTAAAAACCATCTCAGGATGCAACTGAGAATGAACTCAGATAAAAGAGTTCTGATGTAGTTATCTAAAATTCTTAACATTTGAAACTTTTGGCTGACTTTATTCATATGAAGGAACAAAATGAATGTTTGGAGGCCTCCTCTGAATCCACACCACGGCTCTGTCTGATCTGTCTAAAGAAAGACCGTCACAGATATAAACTATCTGTGAACTTGACATCGCTCTTCCTGTGCGCCGTTTCTATGAATCATCAAGTTCAAGCATTCAGTCCTGAAATAGTCATTTTTCCAGCCTCACTTTATAGAAAATTATTGATGAAGACATGAAAGGCTACAAACACCCCCTCACAAAACCTGAAGTCTTATTCATGTTCGGTCTTCAGTTCCCGTCATGACACAATACAACCGTTTTCATCAAACGCAAATCCATCTCAGATTCATATATCTTCAATAACCACATATGAATCGACTGTTCAGTTAATCAGCAGAATGAAAATGACGTTCCTCCTCTTTCAGAGGCTGACAATCAGGCCGCCGGTCTATTAATTTGGCATTGCACTCGAGAGCTACTCAAGCTGATTTATGTATTCTTTTGTCTTAATATTGATTGTCGGAGTAGAGGAATGTAAACACAATGTCAAGTGATTCAGACACATCAAAGGCCGAACCTGGCACGAATTCAAGATCAAAGCCGGGCCCACCGGCAGACGCTTGGCCAGGGGCCAGTGCGCTCTAATGAGCTGAATTAACATGTATTAATTCTGACCTTGTGAGGAGCAGACAGATGTCTCTTATGAGAGAGAGTTCAGCGCACACTTCTTTGTTCAATGCACACATTTAAAGGGGAAGGTCTCCTGCTGTCTCCCGCCGGCCGGATCTGATTATTAAAGATGCGACCCTTCAAATAAAAGAGTTCACAGTAAGAACAGGATGTGTAAGGGGTTAAATGTTAGACCATGCATCACTTTTTAACAAACAACAGTGACAACAACAAAAAAATCATAGCATCAAAAATATTTGGCAATAGAAAAGTTAAACAAGTGTAGTATACAGTTTATTTTGGAAAAAAAAAAGTATTATTATTATTATTATTCAACATTCCAAGAGTGCTGATATTTCATATAACAGCACTTGTATTTCAGCTTTAGTCAAAAATCAACAAGAAAGCTGGTCGTATTGTGTTTCCAATGTACACTATTCATCAAATAATCCTGAAAAAATGTATCATGGTTTCCACAGAAATATGAAGCAGCACAGCTGTTTTCAACATTGATAATAATAATAAATGTTTCTTGAGCAGCAAATCAGCATAGTAGAATGATTTCTGAACGATCACGTGACACTGAAGACTGGAATAATGAAAATTCAGTTTTGCATCATAAGAATAAATTACAAATATATTAAAATAATGTTATTATACATATATATCATTTTAAAAACATTAGAAAATATTAGTAACCCAAAACTTTTGAAGGGTAAAGTTACTCAGTATTAACTAAACATCATATTTTCTAATATTAAATATCAGTGAGGCTCTGATTACCTGCATATACAGTATATAAAATTGTATAAATCTATTTCAATTACACATTTTTATTTTTAATTAAATATTTGGGTTTACTTTTGTAAATATTTGATTTCATAATTAAATAAATGTAAATATTTAATTATAATTCTATATTATTTAAATTGAATATCATTTCAGATTTAAACAGATATATTATTATCGTATACATCTATTTAAATTACAATATTTTGTATTTGTAATAAATTTTGGGGGGTTACATTTTTAAACATTTTAGAATCAAATATTTTATTTCAGAATTAAACAGATATTTATATAATTTAATTATATAATTTAAACATAATTTTAGAATGAAATAAATAATGAAATATTTATTTTATAATGAACATATTCTTATAACATAAATATATACCAATTATTACCACAACAAAATATGAAGTGTCCAGTTAAATTATAACACAAATACCATTACTGCTTAAAATACTAGCAAGTTGTATTCAAGACACAGTAGAAGCTATTTTATAATAAAATACTAATGCAACGAAGTGCAACACAATTAAACAATGTCTGAACTCATCAGGTAAACAGAAAATTGTGCTGCGCCTGCAACTCCACCGGAGTTAACAAGCACTTTTCCAAGAATTGACTTGGAGAAAACAAGCTTGGGAAGAATAATCACAGATATCTTTCTCCAGCCAATCTCTCTAACAGGCCAGTCATATTAAAGTCACTCAGCCTGGCTCGCTGTGGGTCACGTAGCGCGTGTGAGCACTCTGTCTGTGTGTGTGTGTGTGTGTGTGTGTGTCGGTGGGCGTATGGAGAATAGTCCAGCGCATCAGAGTCCTAGCCTTAAGGAGCCAGGCTTTCTCTGTTGTCTGACAACTCATTACCTTTAATTTGGTTGATGGGTCTAGAGCTAAGGGTACACACAGAGACATTGCAGGGCCCCAGAGAGCATTGCAGGGCCCGGGATGATGCAAGCCATATTTCTCGCTTCTCTAATGACTGCCGAGCAAAATAAAATATAAGCTTTTGCGTGCATGTGTGTGCGTGTGACTGACAGGTCTGTACCTCACCTGAGGGCAGAGAGGGAAATGAGCACTCAACGTGTGTCAACCTGTCTGTCTGCATGCTCGCGCACACGCGCACGCACTCGCGGCGTGTCACACCGATGCATCTGACAGAGGGGGCAGTGCAAGCGTATGCTGATAAAACCGCGCATAGTTGAATCATATGGGAACCAGCACACACTGTAAGACATCATTAAGCAATTAGTGATAATGATGCGTTGCGTTTCCTCAAACTTGACTTGATTGGCTGTTGCTGGCAGTGTGAGGCGCGACGTTTACTGCTCTGGATGGAGCGGCTCTGAATCTTGTTATGGCACATTATTGCAGCACAATATTATTCCAGTGAGCACACACAGATACGTTCATGGGAGCATGGCTGTACCTGCCACTGAGGTCTCTTTTTTTTTCCCCCGCAAAGTTTATATAATCAAAATTGTGAAATAACTGCATGGTGCTGCAAGGTATGGAAGCTTGTTTCCAATACAGGATAAAAAAAATAAAAAAAATGCAAAAAAATGCAAAAATCGCAACATTTTATCTCACAATTCTGAGAAAATAAAAACATAAGAATTGTGAGATAAAAACTCGCAATTGTGAGAAAGTCAGAATTTGCAGTTATCTGTTTCAATTTTTATTCTGTGGTGGAAAAAATAGAATTGTAAGATATAAACTTTTTGAGAAAAAAGACAGAATTGTTAGATATAAACTCAGAATTCCGAGAAAAAAAGACCAAACTGTGAGATAAAAAGTCGCAATTGTGTTTTTTTTAAATTCTGTGGTGAAAAAAAGAATTGTGAGATTGCGAGACTCAGAATTCCAAGAAAAAGTTCAGAACTGCGAGACATGAACTCAGAATTCAGAGGGAAAAAGAACCAAATTGTTGAGATGCAAGAAAAAAAGTCAGACATAAAAACTGCAATTACCTATTTAATTTTTATCCTGTAGCAGGAAAAAAAAACAGAATTGCAAGATTTAAACTCAGAACTCTGAGAAAAAAAAAAGTCAAAATTGGAGGTGCCAATCCAATCTAAGTAAGCAGACTGTTTGCAGCAGGGTTGCCAAGTCTACAGTTTCGGGTTGCTTTTAAACTGTTGACTCGGGTTGATTTCTCCCTGCTGGTTACAGGTTTTGACATATTGCATATAAATTATATTTGACTGAAATGCTTGTATTGAAATACTTGATATCCTACTAATGATAAAACTGCATAAGATGGTAAGTATTGTGAAGAAGGGCTACTGGTAGGGAGCAATTGAGCTGTGTTTATGATCACTATAATGGTTTTAAATTTGCATAACAGTAACTGTAAAATATTTATTTTAGGTATGGGAAAATATTTTGAGTTTTTATATTTGGGATATGGTCATTGGGCTACTATTGGGATAATTTTGTTATGCAAACCTGGCAACCCTGGTTCACTGAGGCTACTGAGAGAGAATTCTGGTTAAGGCTAAATGGTATACAGATTCATCTACTGCTCATGCGCACATCAATAGTGTCATTTTTGTCACACTGTACAACAATAAATCATGTTTTTGCATTATTGTAACAGGTAGGTTTAAGGTTGGGGTAGGTGTAGATGTTAATAAAACACAATCTAATAGGTAGAAAACTAAATTTATTGTTTGCTTCCGGTTTTAGCTGTATCCCTTCTAGCCACAAACCATTCTCGGGGTTAAGGCTAGAAGGGATATATATACTGGGCCACATCAACAGTGAAATTTGTGTCACACTGTACAACAATAATTACTATTTTTTCATTCTTGTAAGGGTAGGTTTAGGGTTGGGGTAAGTGTAGACGTTAATAAAACACAATCTACGAGGTAGAAAATTAATTTCATTGTTCATTTCCGGTTGGAGCTGTATCCCTTCTAGCCAAACTGTTTCTCAGCAGCAGAAGTCGTCAGAGTTGGGTTAACTTGAAGAGCAGTGAATGGGAGAGTACCACATATATTTTTTTTGCTTTCCAATTTGCTCAAATAGCAAAAGAAAAACTCTACGATAGTGTTTTCATGACTTTCAATCAAAGGAAAAAAATTGAGAGAGACTGATAACGGCAGCCAGAAGAGAGAACGATGTCAAAGGGTAAACTATTTTATTTTATTTTATTTTATTTTATTTTTTTTTGTAATTTGATGCAAAGGTAATATAATACAAAGAATAGCGTTATAAATGTACATACATAAAAAAAAATACAAATATGAAAAACTTTTGAGGATTTACGATGCTGATGACCGTTAAACGCGTCATCACAGTCTTGAAAAGAGCAGTGTCGGCTCCAGGATTTTTTTGTTGGGGGTGCTAAGGGGGGGCTTAACAGTTTAGAGAGGGTGCTAAAAACTGATTAAATTGAGAGAAAGTAATGAACGCCTAAACTTTAGCTATGAGTTTTTTTTATATACAGCAGTTTTTTATATTTTTTTCTGTGGTATTAAACTTCTCATATGCTACTGTTATTAGTAATATAACTTCTAATGCCAACTGCCAAATATGACACTTACAAAGTAATATAATGTATGAAGGAATATAGAAAAGAAAGAAAGTTGGGATTTTTTCTTTTTTCATTGTTTTATTTTAAGTTATTTATTTTTTTATTTTTTACACATATCTAGTAATTTTTTTCTGACCATCAGGTGTCAGTCACTCGATGCCAACTGTTAGGAAAACATGGTAAATTCTAACCATTTACAATAGATAGTGCCGACAATTCATAAAACTATTTCCACACGGACGCACATTGCGGGTGATAACCTCCGCGTGCTGATTTGCATCATGTGTCGATGATAGCCAGAGATAGGCTATTGTCAAAAGCATCAAAAATTGGCAATATTAAGAGGCTTTAGCATTTCCAATTAATGTAGGCTTGTTACATTCTTCTTATTATTAGGCCTGTTATTATTATTATTATTATTAGATTACATCTATTATTAAATTACATGAAATTATTGCTGGGCAATAATTTCATGTAATTTAATAATAAATTAAATGTGCCGGGGCTAAGCGAGTTTCTGATGGGGCTATAGCCCCGTCAAGCACCGCCCTAGCGCCGCCACTGGAAAAGAGTCTTCTAATATTTAACGGCTGTTTTACAAGAAAAGCATTAAACGATCGACTGAAATAAAAAGGGATACAAATAAATGTTAGTCTGTCTAATCTCTCTATTTTGCTCAAAAATATGTAATTCGCAAGCTTCGGTATTCATAAAGCCCGCGTTCGGCTCTGGCTGCGTGGGAGGCGGGTGAGTATTTTAGCGCGGTTGTTGTGAATAATCGAGCATCAGTGGGTCTAATTTCGCCCCGACTGACTCTGAGGCCTGGCGTTTGTTGAAATGTAAATTTTATGAGCGGGATTCCTTGGACTTTAAGAGTTAAGTGTAGTCAGGGTCTCACCGGTTTTTGAAGGCTCCCCTCAGGAGGTCTGTCAGGGGTGTCACCTCCGCCCTGTTTCCCAGCTGAGGGAAAAGTGAAATGGACCGTTCTTGGCATCTCTTGCCGTTTCTAAAGTCCCTAAAAAGCAGAGGACTCTACCTTGTGTATTTTTCACTAATTGAAAAGCCTAATGAGCTCCCTGGAGCTCCATCCTATTACCGCGCGCTTAATTACAGCGCCAGCAGCGGCTCGCCAAGCCACAAATAAAGACGCAACGCGAGAAAGTGAGAGGAAAAGAGAAGGCAGGGTTTGACCTGCTTTTTGTCGTTGTTTTGGGACTTTGCATTCCAGGAAGGAACAGATGTCTATTATTTTTTTTAAACCCGTGTTTATTTTTGGCAGACATTTTTGTTGCTCTGGCTCATCTGTTTATTTTCCAGTGCGGTTTGCCTAAATTCCACCTATTAAAGATTTAACTCTAATTCCTCTTATATCAGCAGGGTTTCTCGAGAAGATTATTATGCTATCATTTTGTGCTCTAGATGTTTTTAGAGGAGTATTACAAAATCCCTGCATTCTGAGGTAACATTGTGGCGTTTCCCAAGAATATGGTATCATTTGTGCAACACACTTGTTCCTTGACTTATAATAATTTCATCTTACTAGAAGATTGATATTATTATAACTAATCACATATTTTCTTGATTTCTCCCATTACAAAAATGTGACCTATTAACATACAGGAAAATAGAAGAGTCAAGCTCATGCAGCCAAGAGATATATAACGTTACAAAAGATAAATGCTATTTTGAACTTTCTATTAATCAAAGAATCCTGGAAAAATGTATTAGTTTTCACAAAAACTATTATGCAAAACAACTGTTTTCAACATTGATAATCAGAAATGTTTCTTGAGCAGCATATTAAGAGTGATTTCTGAAGGATCATGTGACACAGAGTAATGATACTGAAAATTCAGCTTTGCATCACAGGAATAAATTACATTTGAAAATATATTTAAATAAAAAGTTTTTTTTTATTGTAATATTTCACAATATGACTGTTTTTACTGTATTTTTGATCAAATACGTCTTGGTGAGCGTAAGAGATTTCTTTCCAAGACATGCTATATTTTTATTTTATTCATGGGAAATAAATGTTTATCAATCATTACATATCAACATTTGATGGCTCACTCAGGCTACATTTATAACCACTTTTAAATAAAGTATTTTTTATTTTAATATTTATTGTTAGAAAAAAAGGTTAAACATTTTAAGATTTGTTCATTTCCATGACATTCATTAAAAAAAAAGACAGATAGCCAATGAATTAATAAACTTGACCCCAAGAAGACAATAAAACCCAGTTTTAGAAACAATTTACAAGTTTTATTTATCAAGTTCACACACTTCAAAACTGGGGTATAGAGGGGGTCATTGCAAAGAGGTCTAATAAATTGCCAGTACTATGAATTAAACTCCAAAACTACCATTAATTACAGGCAAGCTTAAAGTTTTTTTGTTCCTTCTTGTCTTTTAAAAGTAGTTTTTAATACATGTATTCTTTATACAAGTTTACTGAATAAATGCATCAAATAAGAAACCAGTTCCAAAGTAGACATTACAAAAAATACATTGTTTTATACAGACACAGAAAAGCAGATGATCAAATATTGACCAATATTATTTATTTCCTTTTCACTTATCAAAAAAGTTAACCTGACATCTATTTCTCCAAAAGATAAAAAGCAATATACAGCATTATGTAAAAGACATTAAGAGAGAATTGCTTTCGAAGAGTCAGTCAGCTGATTTGGTTACCAAAGAGAGCGGCTGGGACTGGAACAAAGCATGATGGGAGTGAAGAGCGGCCTGATGGAACGGGGAGGGCGGAGACAGCAGGGAGGCATGCAGGGAAGCCAAGGGGAGTGGCCGAGACAGAAGAGGCGGAGTTGACTGCCTGCCTGAGGCGCTGGTTGGCAGTGAGATGCTGGGCTGGGAAGAGGAGGATGTTGATGATGATGATGAAGTACATGAGGATGAGGAGGGTTTGGAGAGCAGAGGGAAGTGATGGTGCCGGTCGGGTTTGGTGGTGAGTGACAGCGGCTGAGCCTGCTCAGAGTGAGTGGGGGCGGGAGCGGCGGGCGAGGCCAGGGCCGCTGAGGGCGTGGCTGGAGAGTCCAGCATGCTGCCGTGGGAGGAGGCCGGGCTGTCAATCATCTTCTCCTGAGGGAGGTACTGCACACACGGCTTCTTATTCCGTGCCGAGAAATCTGAAAGAGGACAGAAAGCACGCAATATGAATGCCGAGGATTTCTAACAGTTCAGACTTAAGGCCTTTGCACACCGAGTCCGAAATTTTCACACGTTGAAAAATAAATACGACCTCACGCTGTGTCAATCACGTTTACACACTGCCTCTGAAACTTTCGTCCGTCATAAAAAAAATTCAGAACGGGTTCGATTTTCTGCGTTTTTCACATCCGTAGCAAGCATTTTGACTCAGTGTGCAAAGTTTCTGTGCGTGATGATGATGAATACGAAAAAACGCATACGAAAATTTCGGACTTAGTGTGCAAAGACATCTGTTAAACAACAGCAGAGATGAGACAAATTTACCCAGAAACAGGGAGGTCATGTTACACTCACAGAAACCTCAACTGCAGTTTTTTAAAATGATTTACAAATCAAGAAATTGTTTTTTTAATCTTACTCTTAGAGCTACTTTTTATTAGTTTTTAGATCCACTGAGATTTTTTCAGGACATTTTCCCACCAAATTCTCAATCGATCACGCTACACTTTTCACTCCATTGACTTCCTTTCCTACATGTTAATGCTAAAGACTGGAAACGCAAGCTTACGCAAATACGTTTTGCATATTTGCTACATTCCAAAGTTCAAGTTGAACTTAAATCCGAAGAGAAGACTGATACATCAAAGCGTGACCTCTTAGCTAAATTTAAAAAACAATCCTTTTTGGAAAAGTTCCTGGAAAGTGGAACACATTATTAATTTTTTTTTTTTTGTGCATTTATAATTATTTCTTAAATGTTGAATTAGTTTTTTAAAAAGGTGGCACAGAATGTGACGTCATACTTTTTTGTTGCAGTGTCCTAAGAAATTTCACAAATTGTGAAAAGAAACCATCAATTCCCATTCTCAATAATTCACATTAGATTCTCAATATAATAGCCATTTTTTAATGATTTCTTTTTAAATTGAACTGATTTTTAAATTTAAATTTCCCGCCATTTTGATTTTTTTTTTTTAAAACTACTTTTTGTAACTCTTAGACCAAATCAGATCATCTTCAGACCATGCTGACAAATAATTATGGAATTCAAGTTGATTAGTCAAAGCGTTCTCCAATAACGCGCAAACGAAATTAACGAAGAGCACGCCAAATATATGTGAGGCTATATCTCTGCAACGCTTCAGTGTATTCAAACCAAACTTGGTGTATGTTATAATAATTATGACCTAAGGTTACCTGCAGAGTTTTGGCACAGCACCACCTAGTGGTCAGGAGATATGTTTTTTTTCCTTCTTCTGAACAGTTTAGTTTTTAAAAAAATGCTCTCTGTTTAGATTTGACGCAGCAACATTTTTTACATTACATTAATAAGAATCTGGTGGAAAATGTACTTAATTGTCATGTTGCTTAATGTAAAATATAATTTGATTTTGGGGTGAAATATGACTGAAATATGTTCTTCTTGACAGTTTTCATGAAATTCACCCATACAATACTCAACACAAAATGGAAATGGCGTTGTGTTAATTTACTGACGTCAAGGTACTCAAATGGTGGACGTAGTCGTGGATGAGTTCACAATGAAGAGTGTGCTGACTTCTACAGTTCTGACTCTGGCTGTCTAAGAGGACATTCACACAGGACACGCTCTTGCTTTAAAAACAGCTAAACGGAGCACCCTCACAATAAACACTTAGCATATATCTCACTCCCACATTCATCAAATTGGTCCATTGTTTTAAAACTGACACCGATACACTGAACTGACATGGCCTCTCATTGCTAATGGCGCAAGATGATGAAAATACATCAAGACGTGGCGCAGCTGCCAAAGACGTCCATTTGTTGCATGTGTATGTAGACCAATAATTAAACAATAGATGAAAAAAAAACCCGTATCCTGTGTGAACGGCCCCTAAGCCTGCAGACATACTGTACCTGCCTGTGCTAGCACTGGACCTCATAAGCTGCATGTTAGCAAGGAGGAGAGAGTGTGGTTAGAAATGGACAAGGCGAGAGAGAAAAGGCTGTGCGTGCGTGTGTGTGCGCGTGTCCTCACCCTCTGGTATTGAGTCTGTCTTATTATCTCTCTTCCTCTTCTTCCGCTTGCCCTGAAGAGAAAAAATACAGAGAGAGAGAGAGAGAGAGAGAAACAGAGGGCGAGAAAGATGGAAATAGAGTTAGAGCGATAAATACAGAATGAAGTAAAATAATAATAATACAGAGTGGACAAAAGCATCAAAGAAGTGCAGTTATATAATATAAGGAACATTAGGTACTTTCCATGAATAGGGTTTAAAAATAGACACAAAATTCTTTAATGATCAGTGAATAGAGGTAGTGAACTTTTAGATTTGTCAACTTCAGGTGGTTAAAATGAATATTAGTTTGTTCATTTTCTATTAGGTTTGTGACTCTACTAAATGCCAGTCTTAATACATTTTGAAACACTGATTTGTGTTTTTATTCTGGTAAGCAGCATTAAATAACCAATTTATCAGCCAAGAAAAACAAGGTAACAGGGTTGTAGAAGTCTTATTATTGTGAATTAAAATTAAAACCATAAAAAAATGTTACTTGATTTAAATAAAATAAACAATAACTGAAATAAAGGCAACATTTCTCATTTAATTTAGTACTAAAATAACTAAACATATAGCTGAAATATAAATAAATAAACTAGATTTATTTGATTAATATTATTAAAATTAAATTGAAAAAAAGCTGTAATAGTATATTAAAAGATACTTAAACGACATTGGTTATAAATACACTAAGTACACTATCATTTAGTAGAGGCTAGGTAATTTGGGACACAGAATGTTTGAAGAAAAATATTTGTTTGATTTTTATTTATTTTTTTCTTCCTACAAGGATCAATGTAAGATCAACAGATTTTCTAAATGATGACGTATGATTTAAGATGAAGATCTGTAAGACCAATAACGATTTTTACGTGATGGAAGTGCGTAGACTTTTGATGTATAACACATTATAAAAAAATCATGAGATTTATTTCTGTACTGCTTTACAAAAACAGCAAGTGAAACCCAACTGTACCATATTGATCAAAAGTGCTGTTTAACAGCATACAAATGTGAGCGTAAGGCTGTGTGTGAAATGTCTGACTCACGTAGTTATCTCGTGCGGACCAGCCAGGGTAGAGTTGAGAGTGCAGCTGCCTCTCTTTCCTGGCCAGCTCGTAGTATTTGGCCTGTTCCTCTCGTGATAGAGAATGCCACTGCAAACACAAACACCACAGTCAGACGAAGGCCAAACACACACTCATATACTACATACACACACAACATTTACACAACGCACGTACCAGTGTGACCGCACACATGCGTTGTGTATACATGCAACAAACGTGCAAAAATAGTTATACGCTAATGTTCAAAGATCTTTTAATGTTTTTGAAAGTCATTTATTTGATCAAAAATACAGTAAAAACTGTAATATTGTCAAATATTATTACAATTTAAAATAGCTGTTTTCTACTTAAATATATTTTTAAATGTAATTTATTTCTGTGATGCAAAGCTGAATTTTCAGCATCATTACTCCAGTCTTCAGTGTCACATGACTCTTCAGAAATCATTCTAATAAGCTGATTTGCTGCTCAAGAAACATTTATTATTATCATCAGTGTTGAAAACAGTTGTGCTGCTTCATATTTTTGTGGAAACAGTGATACTTTTGTTCAAAATAACAGCATTTGAAATATAAATCCTTTGTAACATTATAAATGCCTTTACTGTCATTTTTGGTCAATGCTTTGTTGAATAAAAGTAATCATTTCTTTAAAAATCAACTTTTGAACAGTAGTGTATATAAAAATTTGACTAAATCTATTAGGAAATAATGACTCATTTAAGGAACCAACAGCACAACGGTTGATTTAAAGGTGAGTAGGCAACATGTTGATGTTTTGGGACACATTAGCATTTACACAACAAATGTGTGTTTTCGACTACATCCTAATTTTGGATCACAAAATATTTTGGACCCTCATTTACCCCAGCATTTGTTTCTGACCACTTGTGACTTATTCACTCAAAATGGGTGTTCATACTCACCCTGCGGCCGAGGATCTGGTTGATGGCGGCACTTTCTTTGAGCGTGCACTCGGCCACCACTTTAGCCCTCATCTCTTTCATATAGAGCATGAAGGCGTTTAGGGGCTTCTTTATGTGAGGTTTCTTGTCCTCCTCCTTCTTAGTCGAGACTGGAGACTTTCTGCAAACACACAGGACAGGTGGGTCAGCCTTTGTACCGGATGTGTGTGTGTGTGTGTGTGTGTGTGAAGGAGTGACAGTGAGAAAAACAGATATGGAGGAGTATGTGTATAATGGTGGCAAGCTGGTAGACAAAACAGTGATAAACTTATTTTCTCCAAAATATCACCGAGTCATTTGGAGGTGAGAGTGTGAAGCTCATGCTATTAGCCGCTAGTAATAAAACCTGTCAGTTTCCAAAAAGCTATAAGGAAAGGAGGAAAGAGTGTTGTATGCGTGTTCTTACGTATTAGCCGCTGGGCTGAGTTCTCCATTGGGCTCTTGTTTAATACCCGGCGAGACGATGGCTGGGTGAGGGATGCCTGTCTGATGAAGGCCGTGAGGATGATGAGGAACAATATGAGGAGAAAAGCGACTGGACACCAAACTGCAAAGAAAGAAAGTAGTGAATAAGCATTACTGCCTTCTGAAACCAATAAAACACATCTTTGCCCTCCCATCGTACAGGATTTTGGACTTTACTAGACTTGAATCTGTATTTCCCACATGAGCACCAAGGCTCAATGTGCGCAAACCACTAAACCATCACTCCGACTACATTTACACTCCTGTTCAGCTTGTACACCTTGACCTTTAACCTTTAAAGGAATAGTTCACCCAAAAATGAAAATTCTGTCATTAATTACTCACCCTCATGTCGTTCCAAACCTGTAAGACCTTTGTTCATCATCGGAACACAAATTAAGATATTTTTGATGAAATCCAAGAGCTTTCTGACCCTCCATAGAAAGCAACACAACTGACACGTTCAAGGCCCAGAAAGGTAGTAAAGACATCGTTAAAATAGTCCATGTGACATCAGTGGCTCAACAGTATGTTTTATGAAGCTACGAGAATACTTTTGTGCGCAAAAAACAAAAACAAAAATTACGACTTTATTCAACAATCTCTGCACCACATGTATGTGTCGTGGTACTGTCGTGAATCCGCGTCAAAGACTGACAAAGAGGAGAAGAAATTGTTGAATAAAGTCATTATTATTGTTTTCTTTGTGCACAAAGTATTCTCGTAGCTTCATAACATTAAGGTTGAACCACTGATGTCACATGGACTATTTTAACAATGTCCTTACTACCTTTCTGGGCCTTGAATGTGGTTTCGTTGCTGTCTATGGAGGGTCAGAAAGCTCTCGGATTTCATCAAAAATATCTTAATTTGTGTTACGAAAATGAACGAAGGTCTTGTGTATTTGGAATGACATGAGGGTGAGCAATTAATGACAAAATGTAAATTTTTGGGTTAACTATCCCTTTAAATATTTCAGAACAACTCAAACATCCCATAATAATACTCAAAACTCAACGACAGGTCTTAAAGGGATAGTTCACCCAAAAAAATGAGTTATCATTAACTCACCCTCAACCTGTAAGATATTTTGATGAATGTTGGAAAACAAACCTTTGCTGGTACCCAATGACTTTCATAGTACGGAAAAAAATACTATGGAAGTCAACTGTTTGGTTACCAACATTCTTCAAAATATTTCTTCTGTTTTTAGCAGATGAAGGAAACTCACACAGATTTGGAACAACCTGAGGGTGAGTAAATGATGACAAAATGTTCATTTATGGGTGAACTATGCTGTGTCTAGACTAAAGCACACTCTTATTTCTATTCATGTGTCATATTCGGCCCAAATAAAGAACCAGCTGAAAAGCTCTTTTATCCGCTCCTGTTACAGGTGAAGTACGGGGTTACTGTGGTAACGCAAAAAGCGCGACACTCCAGACCAAATTCCAAGGAAACCACTTCCTACAACCAGCTGAATGGGACATGGTTCTGATCCCAGCGCCTAGAGCTTCTACTGAGGCGAACGTACAAAGAAGGACTGTCATCCACAACCAGAAAAAGTGACCAATGTGACCATTCCTCTTTGACTCTTTTATTAAATGAAAAAACCTCTTAATTTCGGTTGGCGTCGGTACAAGGATATCAGGAAGAGACTTCATTAACTGCATGTGTGGTTTCCACATGATGACCGCATGATGTTCAGCAGACTACTTAGAAAAGCAGTCTCACCTCAAAAGAAGAATTTAGACTGAAAGTATGAATTTCAGTAGGAATCCATGTGATCGGGAATTTGATGCTGGGTGTGAGCTGTGCTTTATACATTTTACACTATTGGCAATATACAATGGACTTTTTTTACTTGTGAAGTTTCAGTAATGTTAAATCATATGGCTGTCTTTACTGTAAAACAGATACTTTTCATTTCAGGACCAAATGGATGGAGGGGTTGAATCAAACACACTCAATAAGGTCTCTTCTCTAAGTAAGTACAGAAAGTGTAGTCTTTCTGTATCACACAAATGCCAGTGGAGAAACGAGCACGGCTGGGCTTGCACTTGCTTGTACTGACAATGGTTGTAAAGGTCTGGAGGAGGATGGACTATTGATCACTATGAACTCTGTATGAATAATTCAAGAATCACTCACACACACAACACAACAGGAGAAGCTCAGTGCAGATCATTCTTATTTAATCCAGTGCTACCACTAAATTAAGAGCAGTTCTTTGTCGATTCAGATCTATTTCATCTTGAGCACGTACGATTGTGAAATAAACTCCACACAGACTCTTCCAAGCATGTTTCTTGGTTTAGAAGTAGCAATGTAAATGGTGCAGCTGATGTACAGATGTAAAATAGAAGACTACAGTAAACGTTGAAAGAAAAATCCCCTGTTAAGGTTACACAACCATCCAAAGGAGCAAAAAAAATAAGAGAAATATGGATTACGGCAGTCAGAAGAGAGCAGTTATTTCTCGTCAACACCACTAAAAAAACAAAACGTTGTAATTAACATACTGTATTTCTCACACAACTTAAAAATAAGACTATAGATTCTTTCAACAAACTAGCAAACAAAAATTAAATGGTAACACTTTATTTGGTAACACTTTATTTTAAGGTGTACATGTACTTACTATTATTTGTACTATTACACAAATAAGTACTAATATTAAGGAAATGTACTTACTATAGGGATAAGGTTAGGTGTTGTTTTAGGGTTACTTGCTTGCAGTGATGGGAATAACGGCGTTATAAATAAACGGCGTTATTTTTTTCAGTAACGAGTAATCAAACGAATTACTGTTTCCCCCATTACAACGCCGTTACCGTTACTTACAATAAAAAGCGCCGTTATTATAATTTATTATAATATTATGAATTTATTTTTCAGTTCATCTGAATGCGCAGTGTGCAGTAACTATATTTGACGTACCGTAAACTCTAGTGTGAAGCTGAAGGCGCACGACTTGCTGTCACTTTGTCTCACACGCAAAGAAAGATACAGAGGTTCCTACATACCATGCAGAATTGACGCGCTACATGTAAACGATATTCTTTGTTGTATTTTCCTGTCAGAATATCGGAGTTCCTTTGGAATTCTTCAGCTTTTAAGAACTGCCGGTTTCTCTGGTAGTGGGCGGAACTAATGCGCAAATGACAATCTCATTGGCTGGTCCTCACTTATTGTCGTCCCTGTTTTGATTTCAACAAATCAATTCGAGCGAACGCAGACAACGTGATTAATATTCATGAACCCAGCAGCTCATTAATCCTTAGTGCATTTTATATTGTTATTAGTAGTAGAATTCGTAGTAGTTTTGTTATCTTATCACTATTATTTTTATTTATGTTTTTCCCCCTTTTTTTATAGAAACACTAAATGACAAACAATATCTTAAGCACCACCACCAGTCCTAAGTTCAGTCAACATGACAAATATACATTCATACATGGTTATCCAAATTACTAAAATTCTATCATCTTATAATGCTAAATTATCATAATATCATATTATAATACTGACTGATGCTGTCAGATATTTATATTGAAATTGATAGGTGTCCCACAGAAACATTAAAATAGTGTAGATTAGTGTACAATGTTTTATAATAATAATTTATTCTATTTAGTGTCCATTTCATTCATTTAACATATTTAATATTGGGGCATCCAAGTTATTTGACATATCTGAACTTTTTTTTTTTTTTTTTTTTTTTTTTTTTAAAGTAACGCAATAGTTACTTTCCCTGGTAATTATTTACTTTTATAATGATGTAATTCAGTTACTAACTCAGTTACTATTTGTGAGAAGTAACTAGTAACTAACTAATTACTTTTTTAAAGTAACGTGCCCAACACTGCTCGCTTGTACAGTAATTATGCATAATTTACTGTTATTACTATAGAAAATACATGTAACGTGTAACACCTTAAAAATACAGTGTTACCTAATTGTAATTGAACATTTATCACTCAAAACAATTTGTACTTGTTTTCAGGTTTCATCATTTTAATTTTGTATGTTTGTATGTTGCTAATACTAATTCAGGGTTGGGTTACACTTTATTTTAAGGTGTCCTTGTTACATTGTAATTATACATTTAAGTACTGAGTAATATTAATTAACTACATGTACTTACTATATGGTTAGAGTTAGGATTAGGCTTTGGCTTAGGGTTACTCGCATGTAATTATGCATAATTTATTGTTATTATAATAGTAAGTACATGTAACGTGCAACAAGGGCACCATAAAATAAAGCGTTTCCCAGGGTTGCGTAACAATTTGTAAACTCCTTCACAAAACGTTGCATCTGTTTGGGTTTTTTGTGAAAGACAATAACTGCGTCCCAAATAACACACTATACGCTTATACACTATGCACTCAACCATGTAGTGTATGAATTTTATCAGGTTATTTTGTCATTAATAATCGGAGTCTGATAGCCCCTCCCCATTTGCAACGTAATTAAAGCCGCGACAGTTGAGTGCATGAAGTGTCCAATATTCCACACTTCATAATTTCGGTTATTTAAGTGCATCATCCGGGTATTTAAAGTGCAATTTTTCTTTTTGGAATTTTCTCTGTGAACACACTACTCCCACTATTTATACTACAAAACATCATAGAATAGTGCATAAGTACGCGATTTGGGATGCACGGAATGAAACGACAACCAGCCTATTTTCTAAACGCAAGTTATTAATCTTATTGTGAATGATTAACCTGCACAAATCTTTTATTTTTGGACCTTGTAACTATTTTGTCCAGCCAGCTAACTTTATCGACCTCTGTTTTTGTATGAAACATCCACAATCTCAAAATCCAATCAACAACTGATGCATAAAACTAAATCAAAACCATTGTTTTTGATAATTCGTTACACCTGGATGTACATCACAATAGAGAATAAAAGATATGTTGCTACTTCCATTTCATCGCAACTTTATTGCCAGCGTGATATTACCTTTAAATAACTTAAAAATTGAAAAATAAAATTTGCTAAATTTATCCTGCTAAATTTAAAAGGAAATACATCAGTGAACTGAAAAGATTCCATGCTGTGTGTAAAAGTGTAGTGCAAAACATGACATATTATGGTAAAATGAATCTGCAAAACACACACAACTCACCTGGACATGGATGCGTTCATGGCAAGAGCTGGGTAAGGGTGACGGAAACCCCCCGCAGTGATGGGATACATGGGTTGACCCTGCCTGAGATGCACAGAGAGAGCGAGGCGGTGAATCAGAGCGAATCAGTATGAATCAGGGTGTGTGGGTAGAATCTATTAAGACTGAGATACTCACTGTGGGACGAGCCACCCTAATGGGTGAGGGATCTGCCCCACGGCCCCAGGGGACAGGGGGTAGTAGGGGGACAGCTCTGAGGGATGAGGTGTCCGAGGAATACCTGAACCAGAGGCACACAGTCAGTCAGTCATGTGACGAAAACTTTAAGTTAAACCTGTTTAAGTAGAGTGTGTGGTACCTGTCTTTGGGTCCAGGATCTCCGGCGAGAGGTGGGCTGGAGGAGTTCCTGGAGAAAAGTGTTCGTTACTGTAGGTGATGAGGGGGGTCAGGGGGTGCATGTGAGCATGCTGGACCACCGGGACCTTATTAGACTGAAAGAGAGAGCGAGAGAGGGTCAGGTCCAGACTCTTTATAAAAGACAAGAAATCAAAACAGACCCTTCTTATCAGTTTTGTTTGCAAATGTAAATGTTACTATTGCTTCCACGTAGTTACTATTGCTTCCAATTATAGCAAATAATTCAATAATTCAAGACTAAGTCAGTAATATTACAGAGTGCAACAATGCCTGTCCACTTTTTCAGCTGTCTTGGTTCCAGAAGTACTTTTCCCATTCATTTTTCCCATAGGGATTTTAAAAAGAAGTCTTCTTTCAAAAGTTATAAGCCATGAACTAAACTATCCAGCAACAAGGTCAAACATAACACCACAAACTTTTATTTGAAAGAAAAAAGTGTGTAAAAAAATTACAATATATTACATACACATATTATATATATACACATATTATATATATATATATATATATATTTATATATTTGTTTCAAATAAAAGTTTGTGTTGTGAAATTTACTGAATTTTTTTGGGGGGGTTCAAATATATATCATGGGTAATGCAGAATCATGGGTAATGTAGTTTTTCTACCAGGAATTCTGCTGTTAAACACTATTATTAAAAAATAACAATAATAATGTGGGGCTGATAGTCTAAAAAAAAGCACATACCATTGATTAACAACCTTGTAGCTCACAGTATGTCTGTCTTTAATGATTTATAAATTGTTCAAAATCAATTCTCCCATGTAGAAACTTAATGGTATCTCCAGAATCTAACTCTTGCACACAAACTTGATACCCATAAAGCAGTGTTTACTCAATTAGCATCTTTGTTATTTTGTTTTTAGGCTATTTGCTTTACAGCTTGTAATGAGTTTCTCTGCTCTTTGTTTTACTATGACTATTTACTTGTCTTGAATAACTGAGAATCTGAAGTAGATACTTGAACATGACTTAATTGAGAAATACTCGAAAGACGCTTGCCATTGTTTCAACTTAATTAGCAGTGCTGTGTGTTTAGCAGATTAAGTGTGTCAGCTGTAAAACCACACTGGTTCTTGTGTAAAAAATGGTTGTTTATGTATGTACATATGTACACACATACATACACATTATCTCTCTCTCTCTCTCTCTCTCTATATATATATATATATATATATATACACACATATATACACACACACACACACACATACATACATATACACACACACACACACACACATACATACATACATATATATATGAGGATATATATCAGTATGTGTGACAAGCATGAAGCAATCTGGCTGTGCTCCAGGGAATGCTGGGAGAGCTCAGCCTCACACCCAATGCCACACCAAAGCCTTGTGTACACAGCATGTACTTCACTGCAATCACTCAACACAACACGATACATTACACATCAGTAGTGCACGATGTACACGTACAGCATGTCATTATGACACTCATTTAGTCTAATGAAACCTCCACGAATGACTGAAGTTGCGCAAACTAGTTCACATTTGTCTGTTTGTTAGCAGAAGCGAGCGAGAGGAGATGTGGTTCGGGCAGCACATCTGTAGGACTGAGGAATGACTGCATCAATATTTCATCATCCTGAAAACATTGCTGAAACCACAGCGATGTGATTCTGGAGTTTGGGCGTGAGCAGAACTGCTTTATAAGGTGAGGAAAGAAAATACAGACCATCTCACTCGTCACTCCACAACCTTGATTTCCATGACAATGAGGCGGAAAAGAACGTTGAATACTGTCAAAATGGTACAACAGTTTGGTGTTGTGTAGAAAAACTTTGGTTGTTTATTTTTAAAAGTACAATGTGATTTTTTTCTCAATGTTACAACACTGATTTTTCTTTAAAAAAAACAAACAAAAAAAACAACTAACACTAAGGAACACAAATACTGAAGTTGATAATTGTTTTATATTATTTCACAGACAAACTAATAAAATGGTCATAAAAAAAATGATATGACAGGTATTTGGTATTTTTCTCCACTAAGAGAAAAAGTAGAGAAAGTTACTTGGATGCAAACAAGCTGTTTTCTTTTAAACAAGTTGATCAATGTACTATAAGATCGTCAATATGTCTTAAATGTATTAACTTCACGTCTAATATCTTGTTTTCTGACGTTCTGATCAAAATCCTATCAACAGGGGGCAGACTACAGCGGGGACGGTCAATCTGTGGCACTGAAAGACCCAACAGTTTTAAAATTCACTAACAAGCTGACAACTATTTCCCAGCAGTCACTGCCAAGTTGAGGGCACTTTGGTATTCACTATCTACAGAGCACGAGTGTGAGAGTACGTGAAAAATCAGAGCTGCAGAAAGGAAAGCTAAATGTCTGGAGCTGGCGGAGGTCTGTGACGGTCCGGCCAAGAGGGCACAGCTCTGCTGGGCAGCGCAGAGGAGAGCGGCCTGCTGTTGGCCGTGGAGGCCGTGTTCAAGAGGGTAGGAGGATTTCGCTCAGCCAAACATGATTCTCAATCCTTCACATCTGAGATAAATTACTAGGCAAACAGCCCCTGGGTACAAGAGTAACCAACAAACCAAACAACCTCCTGAGCCCTCTGTGTCTGTGTGTGGTGCGTGTGTGTGTGCTGCTCTCTCCTTTCCAGTGGGAGGTTCTGAGTCTTTGAGGAGTCGTTTTAAAAAAGGAGGAAAGAAAAAAAAAAAAAGACAGAAAAAGAAAAGAAGGAAAAAAGGAGAATACATGGCATGCTGGGATAGCTGAGCCTTGTTTGTCACTGAGGCAGGAAGCGGATGTAAGAGTGGGCAGAACATGACATCAGCATTTAGAGGGACACACACA